>QEOT01006265.1:36420-54705 GCA_003123785.1 Pterocarya stenoptera
TTATTGTTTAAAAAAAACAATGAATAAGTACAACTGATACACGTGGTAAAATCGTATTTTAAATTAGGATGGTGTTAGTGTGACGTCAGTTTTTATTGTTAGACGAGTCTATTAATATAAATTTTATTTTTTTATATATTTTGTTAGATTATGAAATTCAACGATCTCCATTAATATTTGTTAGATTTATAGGAGTTTATCAATACTTAACAGTCCAATTCACTGGTGCACCTTGCGTGCACTGCAAAACCCCTTATCCCCTCCCATAGCACGTATAGATGTGGAGCTCTGTACTATTAAAATATATAAAAAAATAAAGTTATGCATCTGTTAACAGTAATTACTTTTAGCTTAGTGATAAGCGTTTAATCCTAACAAGTGGTATCAGAGTGAAGTTGTGGGTTCGAGTCTTCCGAGAGAGATTGTTGGATTATGGGATTTATCGATCTCCCTTAAGGACTTATTAGACTTATGGGAGTTTATTGGTACTTGACAGTCCAACCTGTTGGTGCATCTTTTGTGCACTGTGAAGTCCATCATGCTCGCCCGCAACCCCGCAGCACGTATAGATGTGAGGCTCTGCGCTGCTAAAGTATAAAACAAATAAAGTTACACCTATGCTAAGAGTAATTGTTTTTAGTTTAATGGTAAGTGCTTGATCCTAACATATTTTTTTCTTATATATTTTTTTAAATGTATTTAAATATTTTTAAAAATATATTAATAATTATTTTCTTAATCAGTAAGTAAAAAAGATTTTTAAAAAATAAATATATAAACTATCAAAATAAAGAGATAAAATGAGGTAAGTAGGATAATTCTTTAAATTAAGAGTATTTTAAAAAAATAATGGTATTTTTATAAATTATTTTATAAAAATATTTTTTTATTTAAAATAAAATAAAATTGTCGTGAAAAATATTGTGCGTCTACATTTTTCTTCCGGCCTGTTCCAGGCCTGTGTCCCTGTAAATTCCACTACCGCTGTTTTCACTTGTCGCCACCTCATTACAAACACCGCTACGTACAAATCAGTCATATTCAACGTATGCAAGGATTCGATATATTCAATCAGAAACAATATCTCCCAGACTCCCCTTCAGTTCACTCTTTTCCTTTCTAGAAGATACTCTCTCTCTCTAATCGCCTTCTTTCCTCGAGCTCTCGATCTTCCGGTTTGCTGTTTAGATTGAAGCTTTGAATTTGTGAGTAATGGCTGCCGCCACTTTGAGCGCTTCTGATGCCGAGAAGCTCAATAACCTCAAATCTGCTGTCGCTGGACTCAACCAGATCAGGTACTTTCTCATTTTCTTTACCTCAAACCATGATGATTCCCATTTTCGCTGTATCGGATCGAATTGTGGCGATTTCCTTGTTTTTTTTTTTTTTTAACTGTAATTCGGATTGTCCACGCGCGCCTACATTGGATGTGTGTTTTGCAGCGAGAATGAGAAAACCGGGTTCGTCAACTTCGTCGCTCGTTATCTCAGGTAAACTATGCGTGAAATTTTATAGAATTCTTTTAGATTTTCATGTGCATGTTGGATTCTGCTAGTTCAAAACGTGCATTCTATGTATTTTGTCTGGATTGGGAGAAAACAATGCAAGAGGAAAGTAATGATACGCCTTTTGCTTATGTGATTCTTGTTATTTTAATGGAAGATCTGAGACTTCGATTTTAGATCGTATTTCCGTTTTACCTTTTACATGCAACAGAACGGATTGATTGTTGGACTCATTGAAGACTCAAAAGGGATTCGTTTTTGACATGTTCTTTGTTTGGTTACGATGTTATGCACGTTACAGCGGTGAAGCGCAACACGTGGAATGGAGTAAGATCCAGACCCCTACTGATGAAGTAGTGGTTCCTTATGAGAGCTTGGCACCCGCTCCGGATGGTAGCGATCTTTATTCTGTGAAAATTTCTTCTTTTTTTCTTTTGAGAAAATTGGCTCAATTTTATTACCTTTATATGTCAATTGCAATAACATTAGAAGCTTATTAAGTATCTGCATGGATGCAGATCCTGTGGAGACGAAGAAGCTGTTGGACAAACTTGTTGTGCTAAAGCTTAATGGAGGTCTGGGGACAACAACGGGTTGTACTGGGCCCAAGTATGCATTTGAATCTAACTTCCGATACTTCTGTTATTGTTATTGTTTTTGTAACTGTGTATCGGCTCTTGATCTTAGAATGTATTTAGGTGTTATTTTGTATATTTCCTATATACACGGTTATGCCTATTTCATTGGTATCAATAAATTTACTCTAAAGTATATAAAAAAATGTTACTGTGTATCGGTTGAAAGCCTCCATTAAGAATGACTTAATGGATTTAAGAATGACTTAAATCTTAACATGGAGGGGAGCATTCCTGTTCCTTGCTCTAGAAGTTCAAATCCTATTAATGATGTTTATCAGGAGTATCACAGAATTGTGAAATGTTAGTTTCAAAACTTTCAAGCTATAAGTAAATGTGTTTGTAATGCAAAATAAGATGAATAAATATAATGTCTAGAATTATTTAAGCATTTTTTTTCAAGGAAAAAAACATATTGTGTTTATGACTTTCACTGTGTTCTACTCTTTGCATTGTAGGTAAACATTGTGCGGTAATTACTAGCTCATTCTTGTTATACCCCCTCTCTTCTTATTATACCCCTTCACGTTCAACACTCGTAGTCTAGTTTTATAATTTTCTTATTTCGGTAATAAAGCTTTTTTTTTCTAAGTTATTGTGGTAATAAAGCTTCAATTCCTTCATGGTGTGGTTTTCCCTGTGGAGCTTGTATTCTGTTTACCGTGTTCTGTTTTCCCATGAACTTTACATTGAGCTCATATAATTGGAATGCAGGTCTGTCATTGAAGTTCGGAACGGGATGACATTTCTTGACTTGATTGTCATCCAGATTGAGGTTATAATGTCTTTTCTGCTGCACTTTTTTTGGGTGGTTATATCTTGGCTTTTGACTGATACGTTTTGTTGTTTATAGAATCTAAATTCAAAGTATGGGTGCAATGTTCCATTGCTTCTAATGAACTCATTCAACACTCATGATGATACATTGAAGGTAACTCATTTCTACTTTTTTCTCACTGATTACTGTAATCTCGTTTTGATTATATTTGCTTGATGAAATAACAAGTTTGCTGTCTAGTTCAGATTGTGGAAATATGCTCTAGCTCAAACATTGAAATTCATACTTTTAATCAGGTATGCAGTGTGAATTTTTAATAATACAATTTAGTAACTACTTTTGGACAAGTACAAACTTGAGAAAAAATTTATGCTTTTTATTTAACATTTGGATTTACACAGAGCCAGTATCCTCGTCTCGTTGTTGATGACTTTAGCCCACTGCCTAGCAAAGGACAGACTGGCAAGGATGGATGGTACTTATTTATTCGCTTTCATTATTTTGCTTACCCAGGCTTCAGTTTGTTGTTCTGCTGACTGGAGGAAGGGGGAAAGAAGATTGTCGAGAGTAGTAGAGTGCTTTATTATTTAGTGTGCATGTTCAACCTATGCGAGCTTACTTACCCTTCCATTGACGACTACTGTATCACTTGAAGGTATCCTCCCGGCCACGGTGATGTGTTCCCATCGCTGAAGAACAGTGGCAAACTTGATGCACTATTATCCCAGGTTGGCAATATGATGTATTTTATGATCATCTGAATGTTGATTAATTCACCAGAATACTCTATAATTTTTATCCTTTGCTGCATTTCGTTTTTGTCTCTTTCTCAGGATAAGGAGTATGTGTTTGTTGCCAACTCGGATAATTTGGGTGCCGTTGTTGACTTGAGTATCCTGGCATTGGTTTTCACCGACACTTTGGTTTCTAGCTTTGTTTCTTATAATAATACAAGAACATGTCTTTTATGCCGCTTTAATCCTTAACTATATTGCTTAGAAATCTTAAATCATTTGGTCCGCTACCAGAATGAATACTGTATGGAAGTGACACCTAAAACCTTGGCCGATGTGAAGGGTGGTACTCTCATTTCATATGAAGGAAGAGTTCAGGTATATAAATATTATCCATTGTAATGTTGTTTCTTTTGCAAGCTTCAGAATTGTTTGGCCAGAAGCATGATGGAGATTTCTAGTTTTTATGTAGATGCTCAACTGTTATTACTTGGGATAAATCTAAATTCAAAATTAAGGTATAAGTGGTATGCTGTATGTGGCCTTGACTAATGATCTAAACATTATGCAATAGTTGCTTTTGTTTGTGACAACGTTTTCTGAAGTAGTAATTGAATCAAGGGATAGAGTGCCAATTGTTGGTGCTCCCGAACTCTACAAACAACCTTCAACAATTTCAGACCATTTAACATTTGACCTAGAGTAGCATTACCAAAATTATTGATCTGGAAGTAAGAGCTCTGGATAGAATGCATATCTAGCAAGTTGATAACTAATGTTATCACATTTTATTAAACAGCGCTAGGGGTGCAACCTGAGTACACTTTGGGTTATGCATCAGAGGAATGCCTTAATTAGGATGGAAAGAGGAACAAGAATAGAGAAGATCTAGGAGAACTATAATATATGCTGGTGTTTCTTTCTGAATAATGGCATTTAATGACATTTTTCCTTTAATTTCCTGATGCAGCTTCTGGAAATAGCTCAGGTTCCTGATGAACATGTTAGTTCTCATTCTATTCTTCCACTCTTTTCTCCTCTTTTGGTTTCCTTTATCATTTTAATATCTATGGTTGAAGGCAGGAGGTGCAACTGAGGTGCTAGAGTTCCATATAACCAAGTTCGTACATACCCAGCCAGGTGGTTGAACATGTGAAACAGCATTCTGATATACAATAATTTAATAGAAAAATAATATTATATTGATGCAATATAGAGAAATAAACCAATCAGTGATGTTTCAATTAAGGTAATTTTTTAAACACACACTTGGCCACCAAATGAAGTTCGTGACACAAATTTGGCTGAAGAGCTAATTTGACAGTTTACCTGTTTTGTAAAGTAGACGGTTTTTTTTTTTTTTTTCAGTTTTTCATAATTTAATATTTCATGTTTTCGGAATTGGGGTGCGAAACAACAAAAGAGGCAGTGGAAACCACTTTTGAGGGTGGTGAATTCCTTCAGGGCCCAAGATTTAATTCATTGCAAGGTGTATTAGCTCCATGGCTTTTTGAGCGTGCAAAAAGAATTAGTGCAAGCACTTAAACTATATATAAGTTATACTAAGAGAATCACAGAAAAAAAAAAGAGTTACTTTTGTTACCTGTAGAGAAGGAAAATTGATGAAGGAAGAATTGAAAATTGAATTACCAAGTCAATGGGTGGTGTAAGTTAATTTATGAGTAAATTAGTGTCTGTTTTTCCACCAATCAACTAGAAAAATTGTATCATGATTATCCTTCTGGCAATAATAAGTTTTTTGAGAATCTAAAACTCCTGTGGAAATTGTCTTTGGCAAGTTTATGGTTAACTCGACGAGGTTTCCTTGAAACAGGTCAATGAATTCAAGTCAATAGAGAAGTTCAAAATTTTCAATACAAATAACTTGTAAGTCATGTTGGCATAAGTTCTCTTAACGTGCATGGATTGAATACTAACAACATTTCACACAGGTGGGTTAACTTGAAAGCAATTAAGAAGCTTGTGGAAGCTGATGCATTGAAAATGGAGATTATACCTAACCCGAAGGTATGTTTGATCGTTCTTGCAGTGGTGCTGTATCTCTCCTCTGGATTTCTGATGCTTAGATGGGCAAGTAAACTGTTAAAAGTTAAAATTGTGTATGTAGGAAGTGGATGGAGCAAAGTTCTTCAGCTGGAAACTGCTGCGGGTGCAGCAATCAGGGTAGTTATTATGTGATAAACTTATTACTTATCAAAAAATTATTCTCAAGGTGTTTCTAAAAGTAAAAACTTGATCTTGTTATTCTTTTTCATCTTGTTTCAATTAGTTCTTTGATAATGCCATTGGCATCAATGTACCCCGATCTCGATTCCTTCCAGTGAAGGCAACTTCAGATTTGCTTCTTGTCCAGGTTGGCCTCTTCTCTGCCGGGATGATAGGGTCTTGAATTCTGATTTGATGCTTGTCTAACCTATCTTTTTTCTCTCTTTCCTTCTTCGGAACAGTCTGATCTCTATATTTTAGAGAATGGCTTTGTTATCCGGAATAAAGCCAGGACAAACCCTGCAAATCCTTCTATTGAATTGGGTCCTGAATTTAAGAAGGTGAAGATCATTGCAGTGATCACGTGGTATCAGATGCATGAAGCTTCTTGATATTGATAGTAATTTTGTCATTTCTTTAACAGGTTGGCAACTTNTTCCTATTAAGATTTAGCCTATGACATTCAAATAGGTTTTGGTTCACATTAGCAGATAATTATGGGATTTAATATTGCTGAAGTCAGTCTAATTCATTTGCAATTTTGCCTCCTCATGGAGTTGATGGCCTAAATACTTCTTAAGTTGTCGATCGCTGGAAAACATTTTTACCCTGTTAGTGGTTGGTATGGTCCATGCATAAGCTTGCTTTGATTTTCTTTTTCTTTTTTCTTTTTTTGAAATTTCCTTTATTTACCCTTTTCTCGAATTCTTTTCCTTAACCACAAAAACTGTTGACAACTGACTTTTGCCGTCACCTTGGTTTGCTTTTGAAGGGGAGAGTGATAATTGTGGCAAAACCTGGGGTGAAGTTAGAAATACCTGATGGATCTGTACTTGAAAACAAGGTAAAAAGTTAGAATTTAAGCACGAGAGTTTTTTAGTGTTATTTGGACTTGGCCTGAGTACCTATGATGGTGACTACATCTGTTGGCATGTGAATATAATTTCCATATGCAGGAAATCAATGGCCCTGAGGATCTCTAAGCAAATTGCTTTGATCAGTATTGCATAATAAAATCTACATGAAGATCTTTCCTTCTTTTGTAATGCGCTGTGTATTTTGAAAGAAAAATAAAAGCACAGTTCTGGTTGTAGCGCGTTCCCATATGGAATGCCTTTGGGCAGGTTATCACTTGCCTCTCTCCGTTTTATCAATGAAAATTATCATCAAATTGAAATTGTTAGTTGACCTGAACTTGCCTTGTCTCGTCTCCGAGAAAATATGAAAGAGATCCTGAGGTGGTAGGGGTTGCTGAAGTGAGGTCGCAGCAGCAATGACTCATCGTCCCACTGGGCTCGCCTGGTTTTGTGTTCTTTCCAGCGGATACTGAACCTCACCTTTATAGTAATATCCAAACTGTTGGGGACGGGACAAAAGGGGCATAGACGGCGGTATGCACTCATTCAAGTCAGGATCTGAGCCATAACAAATACCTCAATCTTACCAAAAGAATTTAGTTAAGTCTTTAGACTACTAATATTAATAATTTGATGATGAGATTTTTTCACGACTTCCCATGCATAAACAAAAGGATACTCTGTAGAGGACATCAGTACCATGCCATTTCCAACTTTCAAGAACAAATCAGTATTAAAAACTTTATTCTCCTAGTATTGATTCAAAAAGAGTTAAGTTATGTTTGATTGTTGAATCAAATTCAATTTATCTCAAATTAATTATTGATGAGATTTATTATTTTTTTAATTTCTTATATAAAAGTTAAATTCATTTTAACTCACTTCATATATTTTAATCTAAAAAGTTAAATCCATCTCAACTTCAAAAAATTAAATCCATTTCAATGAGACCCACAAAATTACTGAGACAATCCATTTGGTAGGGGCCGGCTTAGCTAACTTTCCTCAACTAAGAACATGTTTTGGAATCTAGTTTTCAAATGTTGCCAACTTAGTTTGAAACAATAGATGGAACATTAGAATAAGGGACGACAAGAGTGTTTTTATTAACTTTGCTTTAACTTTACTTCGGCTGTTTTTCTTTCAATAGATTAGACGTCATTACAATAGATGGATTCTAACCTCAATCAAACACCGCAAAGAACGTGCCACTTGTCAATTGAGGTGATCCCAAAGGCCTTGGGAGTTCAAATGTTACCTCAATTGTGAGTGACCTAATCGTGACGGTCTTATTTGTTTTTACAACTCTTTTTAATTCATTTCATCTCATCTAATTTTTATATTTTTATCAAAATTTTATACAAAATAAAATAAACAATTCAACATTTTCAAAATCTAAAACAAAAATAATATTAAAAATATATATTATAATAATATTTTATTCAACTTTTAATTTTAATCTCAACTCATCTCATCTCATCTGTAAAAACAAACGAAAACTTAAAACTGCCTAATGTTATATCAATCCCTCCGTAATATTAGATCTTCTACAATTATATGTCCAAATTTCTTTATTTAATTAGGAGAGATGCACTTAAGTTGTCTCCCATTTTTTTATTAATTATATATGGAGAAATCAATGGTGAGGTTTGGATAGTGAGTTAAGATGAGATAAATTGATGTTAAAGTTGAAAGTCAAATAAAATATTATTATAATTTTATTTTTGTTTTGAGATTTGAAAAAGTTAGATTGTTTATTTTATTTTGTCTGAAAATTTGAAAAAGTTGTCATAATTAGATGAGATGAAATGAGTTGAGATAGTTTTGATATCCAAACAAGGCCGTTTCAAATGATCTTATATGAGACTTACAAACTAATATAATTTAATATAGTATATCAGATTGTAAAATATTTTTATTAAAAATAGATATAATATATTACAAGAAACTACATTAGTTAATAAAACAAATAAGTATGTAGAATTTTTAAGTGTGACACCACCTTAATGTTATTTTTTTACATTTTTTTTTTAATTATCTACGTAATGAAAATTTAAGGATATCTATATATTATCATTTCATTAAGAGATGGTTTAGATTAGTAAGATAAAATGAGATGATTTTATATGATTCTTGTTAGAATATTATTTTTTAATATTATTATTGTTTAGAGATTTAAAAAAATTAAATTATTTATTATATTTTATGTGAGAATTAAAAAAAAAATATAATGATGAGATAAGATAAAATCATTTTAAATCCAAACAAAACCTCGAAAATATATAAATTTGGTGGCTGTATATATAGTCATACTTTTCAGTTTTCAAAAGCTTGGGACCCATTTGATTATTCATTCTAGAATAGTTACAAATATCGCCATCGAGAGAAAAACATATATTTCTTCCTTTCGGCTTGAAATTTGATATTTGTTGGCGTGGTTAGGTTATCGTGTTAGGTGGAGCTTAAATGACGTCACCAATGACAGAGATAAATTATAATTGATGCTATAAAAATAAAAATTTGTCCCATAGTCCATTCAATTGCTAACCTGTTCAATTATAGTTACCACGTTGCCATTGAGCAAAATAATAATAATAATAATAATAATAATAATAATAATAATAATAATAATGATAATAAATTAATATATTCTTTTACCAATCCAATCAATGTGATGTAGTAAAAGAGAAAATATTATTTTTTTAAAATGTAAACATATAAACTTAAAATATTATTTTATTACATAATGTCAATTGATTGTGAAATAATTATCAATTTATTATTTGTTTAAATGGAAAATACACATCATTTATAAATTAATACGAGAATTTCCTTACTGTCTTTTTTGAGTAGAAATCCTAATATTTTTTTTAAAGTATTAAAATACAAAAATATTTTAGTGAGACATAGATTTTACAAAAGTAAAAATAGATAATAAATATATTTTTATTATAAAGTAAATCTAACGAATCATATAAAATTATATTAATTTATTTATCTATTTTTATAAATCTATTTGTGACTCATCCTTTTAATAAAAAAATGAATAATGATATATATAAATCTCAAATGTAAAAATTGCATACATACCTTTTATAAAAATATAGATCATATTATGAAAAAGTGTGAAAATTTTATTTTTTTTAAGAAATTTATTTTTATATAAAAGTTGTAAATTTAGAATTTCTAACTAACATTACTCGTTCTTAAAAAAAAAAAAAAAAAACCAATTGCACCATCCGAAGAGTTATTAATAACTCGTGAAGGCAACAATCAGTCAACGCTGAAGTGAGGGAATGGCAATATGGTAACAAGTGAGGGTTCGAAGGAGAGAAAGTGAGTGAATATATACATTGTTCCTCCATATATAAAAGGTTTTATTAAGCTATTTTAAACCTCTACGCTACTCTCTGCTCTCTCTCGCTCGCATTTTCCTTCGTCTTCTTCGTGCCAATTCTAATTCCAATACGACTGTTGTTTAGACTATCATGGCGTTCCAGAAGATCAAGGTGTCCAACCCTGTCGTTGAGATGGACGGTGAGATCTCTCCCCACCTCTCTCTCTCTGTTAAAAATGCTTTCCAATGCGCTCACCTTCTACCTCTTCAGCTTTCCATCCGCAGATCTGTTTGCTCCACTATTCCAACCGTTACTATTACCTTCAAACCTTTATGGATTAAAAAACAAGAAATATTTTTAGATCTTTCGTCCATCAGTCCCTAAACAACACCTCCTATTGCGTATTAATAGGAGGTTTTTTAAGTCCAACATCACCTACCTACTTCTGGAAAATTTCGATCCTGTTTTTTTAAAAAAATTTGAATGGTTTTTTTTACGTACCAAGATCTGTTTGGTAGAGTACGTAATTTGTACATGTTTTTTTATTTTTCAGAAGTATCCGGTTCCTATGTTGTCGTAGCTAAAACCTCTACGATGTCTTATCGTGATGAGAATATTCCGATCCCAAACTTTTTTCTACTTACTTTGTCAAGATAAAGAGTATTAAGTGCTATGGACTTTCTGCCCCATTCGGTGCTTGGTTTGCAAATTAGAAGGCCTTGACCCCGTTTATAGTAGCGACTTGTTTACCCATAGATGTTTCAAGCAAATATAGGCACTATCTTGTTGGTGACCTCATTTCATCCTCCAATTCCTTGACAAACTTTTCCATAATTTGTAGCTCTGTCATACTATCTAATACGTAATCCTTTATGATGGAGATTTGCAATGCAAAATGCTCTATTGCGGAAACAGCCTAATCTCCGCGAGATGGCTATTTTGGTCACAAAACGTTTGGACAATATAACTTCTTCAATGTTTCAAAGAAGTGCTTTTATGCAGTCGGCTGCATTTCTCTTTTATGATTCTCATACTGAGCATTTTTTATACTACTGTACAGGAGATGAAATGACTCGAGTTTTCTGGAAATCAATAAAGGATAAGGTAATTTAAATTTTGGCTTATTCACTTGAGGTGTCATTTGTACAGTTTCTCTGGTCAAGCTTTTGAGGGAATGCTTGTATGTGTCATTTTACTACTTGTATCTACAGCTTATTTTCCCATTTCTGGAGTTGGACATTAAGTACTTTGACCTTGGTCTTCCAAGTCGTGATGCCACTGATGATAAAGTTACAATTGAAAGTGCAGAAGCTACTCTCAAGTATGTGTTGGTACATTTTTATTTAAAGTTCTAGGAATAATGTCTTTCTCCTTTCCTATTAGATAAATGTTAGCTTTATGTTCGCATAACTTGTTCAATATTTTCACTTAAAGCTTTACTAACTATGTGAATGCAATTTTATGCATCTATCTTGATTCTTGAAGCAACTTCTGTGGAATGATTGAAGTTTGTTTATTTTTCTCATTTGCGTAGCTTATAGTGAATAATCTCCCATCATCAATGAGCAGAGTTAAAGATATTTCTCTTTGCGTTTTGCTTTTTTACTTTTAATTGTATGTGTTATCTTGATATATTCCTACGCCAAAAATTCAGTTTTTATCTGGTGATAATGATATGATAATTATGATATAAGACCTCCTGTTTTGATTTGTGGCGACATAGACTTGCTTTTCTATTAGCATCCCTTATTCTTGATGTACATCAACAAATAATTTTACAATTACAGGTACAACGTAGCAATCAAGTGTGCAACTATTACTCCAGGTACTAATTGTTGAACTTGAACATTCATTTTAATGGTGAAGATTCTGACCTCTATGGATCCTTATTATTAGAATAATATTTCCATCAATACTGGACATGAACAAAAGTTTCATTATTTTGCTGGTTTTTGACAGATGAAGGCCGTATGAAGGAGTTTAACTTGAAGCATATGTGGAAGAGTCCAAATGGGACAATTAGGAATATATTGAATGGTCAATGAACTTGCAGTTATGGTTACACATTTAGTTACAATGTTTTGCATGTTTTCATGACGGGTTGCTGTGATTGGTATTTTCTGCAGGCACTGTCTTCAGAGAACCAATTATTTGCAAAAACGTTCCTCGCCTTGTTCCAGGTATATGGGATGATATTGCATCTACATTTTCAAAGTGATTTGGTGGAATTCTACTGATGTGGTTGTTGTCAGGTTGGACAAAGCCTATATGCATCGGAAGGCATGCTTTTGGTGATCAATACCGAGCAACTGATACAGTTATTCAAGGAGCTGGGAAATTGAAATTGGTATTTGGTAAGATCTTGTACTTTCTTATGGCCTTTTGAGATCCTAAATGGTAAAATCCTAAAATATTTAGATTTACCATTTATTATCCATATGTATTGGGGAATTACAAAAGGTTCATAAAATGATTGCAGTACCAGAAGGACAAGAGAAGACAGAGTTAGAGGTTTTCAACTTTACAGGTGCTGGGGGAGTGGCACTATCGATGTATAACACTGATGAGGTTTGATTCTGCAAACCCCTTGGTGGTTCAGTTAAGCCAAATATCTTGATTGGTAGAAGTCACTTATTTTTTTCTCTTTTATAAATTACCACTACATCCAGTCGATCCATGCTTTTGCTGAGGCTTCCATGAACACTGCCTATGAGAAGAAGTGGCCACTTTATCTTAGCACAAAGAACACTATTCTGAAGAAGTATGATGGAAGGTATGTGGACTTGTTTGTTGTGTTGAATTTTTTTTTAAAAAAGTTAATATTTGTCCTTATTATAAAAATTTAATTCCATTTATCTTTTTTTTACAAGTAAAATCGAATTTAATTCTTCTACGATTTAATATTGTTAAAACCATGTTCCTGCCCTATTTCAATGAAGATTCAAGGACATATTTCAAGAAGTTTATGAGGCCAACTGGAAATCGAAGTTTGAGGCTGCTGGCATATGGTGAGCTTTCTGCCAGTTTTTGTTTAAAAATTATTTGATATGCAGATGACCATTTTGTTTACTTGTACCATTAAATTACAAGGTACGAGCACCGACTCATTGATGATATGGTGGCTTATGCTCTCAAGAGCGAAGGAGGTTATGTATGGGCGTGCAAGAACTATGATGGTGATGTCCAGAGTGATTTCTTAGCCCAAGGTTTGTGTAACAAACCACTGAGTAACTAAATTTAAACCTTTTTATTCTGTAAAATATATTAGTACATTTGTCTGGGCATTCATTACTTTTTTCTGATCACAAACTTCTAAATGCATGGTTACAGGGTTTGGATCTCTTGGATTGATGACATCTGTGCTGGTGCGTTGTGTTTAACATTTTGTTTTCTAAATGAATTTTACCTAATAAAAATTATGGGTGACATCTTGGATCTCTTGTACATGAAGGTATAGAATGTAGAAATACACTAAAACCGGCATTGAAGTGAAGTGGCACAATAGCTTACTCTCTAGCATTCCTTTATGTGTGTAGTTTTGACTTGCTAATAATATGAATTGGTTTCAGGTGTGTCCAGATGGAAAGACCATAGAAGCAGAAGCTGCCCATGGTACTGTTACACGGCATTATAGGGTTCATCAGAAAGGAGGTGAAACCAGCACCAACAGCATAGCCTCGATTTTTGCTTGGTCACGAGGACTTGCACACAGGTATGTGATACCGTTTTGTTGATCTGCAGACTTTGGCTCTCTAGATACCAAAGATATTGCGTGCGTGCACACAGATATATTAAGTAAAAGGATAAACAATCGAATGAATACCAATTACTTACAGAGAAAATGTATGAGTAACTAACTACGTCCTGGCTGACAGGGCAAAGCTGGATGGGAATGATAAACTTCTGGAATTCACTGAGAAACTAGAAGCAGCTTGTGTTGGAGTCGTGGAATCTGGGAAGATGACCAAGGATCTTGCAATTCTTATCCATGGACCTAAGTAAGTGTGTGTAGAGTAGGTGCTTGTATAGTTGTATTTAATTAATTCTACTTTTGTTGGTGACATGGCCATCATGCGTGGTGCAGGGCTTCTAGGAACCATTATCTGAATACTGAAGAGTTCATTGATGCTGTCGCAGCAGAACTTAGAGCAAGACTTTCTGCCTAAGCATAGTTGTATGTCAAGATACTAATTTCATTCTGCGCACTAGAATGGTGTTTATACTGAAGATTCTGATTTGTATTTCTTCTGGAGTGAAATAAAGCCTGCAGAATTTTATTGACCTAAAATCTCAACCTTTTCTACAATATTGGTGGGGAGTGCTATGAAAACTGGAGATAGATGCTTGCTAAGCATGTGGGAGTCTTTTGTTGTTTTTTGGCTTTGGTTATTATGATTTTTCTGTTTCATTTTGAGTCGGTTCTGTGAGAACTTTTTTACTGTAAAAATTGACCGAGTTTTGGTCCATGCTGCAGGAATGGAATGGACAACGACAGGCCTCTTTGATAACTTGGTATGACATCGGGGAACAATAAATTTTTTTTAATTCTGATTGCTTGCAGCAGACAGATATAATCGTTGGATTATCTTTAATCTCCTATTTATGGTAGAGAATCTAGCGCTGCACTTGTTTCAAATATATTAACTTTCATATTACCATTTCGCTTCTGTTACCCAACGGGTCCAAACTACATTCAGAATATGAAATTCATCTCTCAACCAATCTTTTTTGTCATTTCTATTTTCTCAGTCGATCATCCTATACCTATTGCAAGGGTAACACTTCTTATTCTTCAACATTGACTTGTTCGTGCAAATGGTAACGATTTCAAGATCCTCTTCCATAATAACAATAACAATGTCAAGAAACTCGATCGATTGCCACCTCTGGGCGGCCCTTGTCAACAGTCTACCCGGTGGTGGCCTGAACTGATCATTTACCCAGAGCTGGCCAAGTGGTTACCGCCATGTGGCTTGCTTGTTTGTGTGTTCGCCAGAATTACACTACACCAATAGCACGTCGACACAGAACCACATGTTTGAGGGTGCAGAAACCACTTTCACGTGTTCAGTTTAAAGCACTCCACTGCACTATTTCACAGATTTTGAGCAATTGGAATCACATAATTGAGATTGTAATATCCTATATTTGGTTTTTCCGACATCAAAATGTAAAACTACATCAGTGTCTAGAGTGTACGAAAATTACATGATTTCGCCCTCTTACTTCAACCAGCAAATATGACCCAACAAAGGGTTCACTCCGTTGAAAGATGACAATAAAAATGCCAGTCAAATTCTTATAGATACCTAACCAGAAAAGAATGTGTTTTCTCGCATGCATCCGGACTTTAAAGGCCACTCAGCCAAAGGTAAAACAAGATCAGCAGGTGCTTAAGAGTACCCCTAAGCTCCTTTTAAGATTGAGGAGCTAGTAGCAGCAAAGATGACAGACATTCCAGAGGCACAGAGAGAAAGGACTAAGAATTAAGAGAACATCACAATACATTTCCACGAGGAAATGGATGGATTTTAATTACTCAACGACAGCTTTAGGATACTCCCTATTCCACCAACAAACCTTTCAGTTAAGGTGTAAAGTAAACGCCTGATCTTCTTCATCCAAGAAAGCAGCTCCAGTACTTCTAAAATTGATAAATTCCGAAGTCAATGCAGCTATTATGATTAGAAGGACATCAAATAAATACTACATAAATGCAAACTTACCGAGAACAAGCCTTAAATGAAGATAACTAATGTTCGTCTTCAATCTGGATAATACAGCTTTTATGGGAAAATCTGAAGCACAAACAAAGATGAAAATAAATAAGAGTTGATCTGTCTGCCATGCAGAGAGCAATGTGGCATGGGGTTCAAACTTCAAAGGGCCCTAAAAAATTCCCTGGCGTAGCCTACTTTCATAAGTCTCTACTATCCTGGAGGGAATTCAGTACCAATCAATTTTACATTTTCTCAAAGTATATTCCCTCCGAAATTTGCTACAAAGCAGCTCCTTACCAGCAAGACAATTTTTTTTCAAAACTTGCAATATATATATATATGTGTAGACATATGGGCCAAGATTAAGATTGTGCATTTTGCTTGTTTACCAGATTGAGGATTCGACCTCAGAGAAGGACCATATAATGCATATTTGGCATAGGCTAGCAACCTAACCCGTTGAGAAGCACCCAACTTGCGAAGGATAGACCTCAATAGCCCACTGAAAGAAACAGAATGACCAAAGAATGTGAAACTTCCATTCAGCATTATTCCTTTTTTTATTTCATTATTTCTCTTACATTACACCCTTCTCTGGAAATTAGTTAGCATCTTGTGTAGCGGAAATTTAGCTGTGCTTACTCTGTTCGCAATATAATTAAGAACTCCGGAGGCAAAGATTCCATAAATGAAGATATGTCCTCCATCTGCAGAGACCTCAACTCCTGCTTTAGATTCCTTTTCTCGTCGCTAGACATTCCCCTCCCGAGGGGTGATTTACTATCAATCACATGACAAGAGTTACATGAGATTGCTGTTGTAAATATTATCAAGAAAATGAAGGATGAATGAAATATTCAGCAACAACAAAGAATGTGGTGGACTAGAGAAGTTCTGAAGTGCCTCATTCTATCAATCAAAGTTCCATATAGTAGAAAGAAAGGAAGCAAAGGAAAGCAAAAAATAAGAATATAAAAATGGAAATTGCTGCATTTAAGGAAAATCCTTATGGTAGCTTCCAAGAAGTCACTAACATGACCAATTTGAAATTCAAGAATTCCTATGTAAAGAAAGTAGATAGGCCTATGAGTTCATATCCACCAATCTACATATAGAGAAGAAAAAAGTTAGAAATATGTATATATATGTGTGTGTATATCAGAAGAAAAAGAAGAGGACGCAACACACAAATCCTTTGGAGCCACGACAATTGACGACCTTAAGAAAAGTGGAAATCACAGAGAATTGGTGTTCCATGTAAAAAGAAATGGCGAAAGTGTGTACTGTTTCCTCCTCTATTGTGCTGTAGCATCAATTATGGTTCTTACTTATCAGCAAAAAAAAAAAAAACATCAATTATGATTCTTAGTCTCAAAACAATTTGAGGTGCAACTGGGATAATGCCCAGGACTACAATGGAATTTTTGTACTAAAAGTTGTTTGATATGGAATGCAATTCTGTGGTGTTACATGGACAATTTGGCAGGAGAGAAAATTGTATATTTAACGATACAGAACTTAAAGGAAACTCTTGGATTACAGATTTAGGAGGTTTCATTATGAATTTTTTTGTAGTAATTGTTTTTTTAGTTGTAATTTGTTAAGAGGGTTTACACATTCTTTATATTGAAAATGATGATCATAAAGCACAAGCAGATAACTTAAAAGGCAACATTTTTTTTTTAATTTTTAATTTTTTTTGAACGAGGCACACCCTTGTTAGTCACCACAAACTTTGTATATCAGATTAAAATTTTTCCATCGTAGACATGCTTAATATTGTTCAAATATATAATAAATTATGCTAACATTCTAGTCATCATACGATTATACTATCAAAAGTATTTAAACACCAAGGTTTCAGCCTAACCTCCTCCATTGTTAGTTGTTTTTGTTTCAATAATTTCTGAGATTTACACATTGCAAAGAATCATAAATCATTATGTGAGGTGCATGCATGTCATAAGACGCACCATCTATCTTTTTCCAAGGCTCTAATTGACTAAGAACATACTCTGTTAGAAATAAACTAAAAAGAAAAATGGCAATCACCTGTCAATAGTTCTTCCAGTAAAAATGAGAGGGAAGTACCTAGCGTACTTTCCAACACCAAAACGCTCGCCTAGTTGTTGTATTTTTTTGGAGTCAAGAAGAATTAAAGCCTTCCAAAGCTCACAGTAGTCCAATCTAAATCCTTCGTCGAGTTGTTTGTAGATTCCATGATCTAAAAGAACTGCACAGTTGATTTATGACAAAGAAAAAGGTTAAGAGATCTCATATACAACATTTCTACATCCCAGATGGAAATCAAGGTATACTTTATTATCAATCAGAACATACCCAAAGAAAATCCATACCGGCCTTCAGGAGAAACTAATATATTACCAGGGTGGGGATCTCCATGTACAAAACCATGGATAAATATCATTTCAGTGTATACTTCCACCAGTGCTTTTGCAACCTACAAAAGGTTAATGATTTGACTTATCCAA
>QEOT01006265.1:65841-88038 GCA_003123785.1 Pterocarya stenoptera
CAAAATGAAATACATATATCCACCCAAACTCGCAGAGTTGAAACAATTTACGATTTTCAGCAATTAGCGTCACAATCCCATTCCTGGAAAAAAAAAAAAAAAAAAAATTACATCTCAACTGGGGTGTCCTGCATGAGTACATGTACCAGAACCCGACAGCGGAATCTACCAAGAAAATCGTAACTGATGAGAAAAAAAATTCAACTTTTTGGCAACATTTAATTATTTACACCAGAAGAAAAACAATCGACCACTGAATTCCTCCCCAGGATAATGAAAATCCTCGAACCTTGCCCTCAGCTTCGTTGCTTTCAAGGTAATGATTTAGAAAATTACTCTTTAATAAGATTTCTTCAGGGTAGAAATCTCAATATGTAGAATCCGATAGAACACACATGGGATCCACACAAGTCAGTCTAAGGAAGCATATAAAGCTTTTCTTTTCTTTTTAAAAGTAATATATATATATATCTATTATTATATATAAAAGCAGAGTCATATAATTCTGACATGGCATTCTATCCATAAAAGTAGATATTTTACTCATTAAATTTAAAGTGTTATGTTTATGAAGCGATAAACCTTTTAAAAGTAATGTTTCATTATGAATCATTGTAACTTTTAAATTTATTTTCTTTTCTTTCATATAAAGATATAAATAGATTCAAGACTCCATCTAAAAATACTAATTCAACATTTATATTAGTTTGTATTTTAAGCAGAATCATATGACTCCAATGTGACATTCTACTCATAAAAATAGACATTCTACTCATTAAATTTGAAATATTATATTTATAGAATGATAATTTTTTTTAAAATAATATTTCATTATGAATTGTTATAATCTTTACTTACATATAAAGGTATAAACCGATCGATTCAAATCTCTACCTAAATACTCTATTTCAATTTTTATATTATTTCATCAAATAAACAATTATATAAATCGTTTTGAATATTTTCACTAAAAAATTTCAATCTCTCTCTAAATCTCTTTTCTCGTACACAACATACATAACAATCCACGAATTGTACGGATTACAAGCTCGTTAATATTGAAAGAAGACACAAAGATCGAAAAGCCCGAACCCAAAAGGAAAAAACTGAGCCAAGAATCCCCAAAATTCAAAGAGAAAGTTATGCAAAAAGAAAGAAACAAGCAGAGGCAGCAACTTGCCAACTTCAAAGAGAAAGCTGCGGGAAGTGGCAGAGATTGGGCTTCTGTAAAGGCAAACGCGATGGCTTTTGCTATGATATGAGATCGAAGAATGGATGGGTAACACCGTCGCCGCAATTGCTCGGTTGGTATTTGTTTCCCGAATGAAAACACTATAGAGAGATGTTAACTTTATGGAAAATACTTTATAGTTATGGTAAAGGGATCTCCGGTTCGTGTTCAAGAACCGGAACAAATAGGCCCACAATTTTTAGCATCTGGCCAAGCGCGGCCCCGGAGTTTTTTTTTCCCGGTCACACGGGTTTTGGGATGGTTGAAAATCCGAGATAGTAGTCGACTAGTCTAGTGTTACGATTTTATGTATAATATTTTATGTATTAAGTGACGATCTCATTTTATTAATTTTTTTCTTTTAATTGAATATTAAATTTTAAATTCCAAAATTTTCATTATTTCAATAATTAATAGGTTAGCACGTATGGTTTTTTTTTATGCATTAATCTCCATATTAATTACTTTATATAGAAAAAACTTGTTTGTGAATTAAATACTTCTATAGTATAATATCATTGAAATGATAAATTTAGTACATTTATTAAAAATAGAATTCAGAAAATACATATATATAATTATATATCTATCTCAATCAAACGTTACCTGATGCAACTACGAATAGCATCCATCCTCTCATTATTGGATTTTCACATCTAGCTCGATGAAAATGATGTGCTAAGTTATAAAATAGGCCCATAATATTCATTAATTTATGTGTGAGACTCTCGAGTACGTACATTGAATATTCAATGAGAGAGTCTACGACTGATCTGCATGCGCAAGTAGCTAGGTTGTCACTTCCAACATCGTAATTAGGTCACTTTAATAGCATTTTTCTAAGTTATATAAAATTTCATGACGAGGTGGTAAGTCTTTATTTACACGCTCTAATAAAATAGAAATACGTAATTAAGTTGTTTGTTGAAATTTACAATAGAACTAATTTTAGCTGATGCAGCTCTCTCTCTCTCCTCAAACTGCTGTCTCTCTAAGTTAGGAGTGGGCAGCAGAGCCTGCACCCCACTATCTCGCCCACGTCCGCCCCTTTTACCAAGCTGAAAGTGTTATTAATCTCCTTAAAAGTGCATTGGGTTGCTTTGTGTAATCCCTTTAAAAAAAGAGATTAATGAGTCACGAAATGCATTGGGTTGCTTTGTATAAGATCATCTTTAATTTTGGTTGAATCAATTTTCGCAAATAATTTTTAGGTGATTATTGCTTTATTAATTCTATAGTTTTTGTCAGTTTCATTTATTTTTTAGGTGTAAATAGGGACTTGTCCTGACCACGTGTACTTGAAGTGTCTTTCATGTCAACGACATCACATGCATGTGGAGAGAGAGAGAGATCATACATATACAAGTGAAAACACAATAAACTTTATTTTGTTCTAGGAAAAATTAAAGCCGACTTGTTCTCCTTCCCTAGCAATGTCACCCAGAAAAAAAGAAGAGAAAAGGCCACAAAGAAAAGGAAAAAGAAGAGAGGAAAATCTCACTGATTACAGACTACTACGTACGTACGCACAGATGATCTACCATATTATTACAATTACAGTACTGCATATAACAACAGCCGAATTAAGTATTCTCTGATCGAGTACTACGTTGTACGTTCAGCATGCACACCATGATCAGATCGAGGAGTACTACGTCTAATCACAAACTTCCTCCGCAGCCGTACTTTTATTTGATGGCGGGCTTCAGACCATATGACTCCCTTGAAAATCGTAGATTCCACTGCAAAAGATCCGGCTTCCGCACTTGCCATTTATCATGCGGAAACTTGGCTCTCTAGGAACCGTCAATGGCCTGTTTGATCTATATATATATATATATATATGTTATAAGCTTGGACTTGAAAAACCAGAAGTGAGCTGGGGGACTGATCATATAGGGACCCAAACGTACAGCAATATCCAACGTTTTACCTTTGGGGAAAGAAGGGTCTGTCGAAAAATGGCATCAATTGAGCTCTTGGAATCATATCCTTCCGTAGCAAACGAATCTCTTCCTCTTCTATCATCTTTTTCACATGCATACAACATCTCCATCAGAGTTATACGTACTATGCTCTTAGCCTAGTCTAATGATATATATATTTATATATTATAGCATATTAATTAATGTTTCCAATATATGGGTACCTTCTGCAACCTCTCTGCTCGTCTTTTCTGTTGTTCTATGACATACAACTTGGTTGCTACCTGCATGCATGTATATTTTTATCATCAACTCGATCGCTTAAAGAAAGCTTGAGCAAAAGTGAGAGCTTCAGTTTGTTGGAACGATCAAATTAATGAGCAATTGCAAACACAAAATTATAATTAAGCGAGCTCATCATATAACTGATCACCTCGTAATTGAACATTGCGCGTTTGACGGCTCTTTCTTGGGTATGAAGTTTGATTCCTTGTGGCTTGGTGTTCTCTTTTGGGTAATGCTTTTGAGAAGCCTAGAGATGGAAATATACGCACATGCTGTCTTACAATTGAGATAAAGATCTAGAGAGAGAGAGAGAGATATAGCTGAAGTTGACTACCTTAGATTTGTCAAAGAACCGGTCTTTGAGTTCGTCTTTTGTCTGTTAAAACATTCCATTTTACCTACTTTAGTGACAGTCATGCACATTGGCCTCCAAACCAATCAAGTAAAAATAAGCAAATGATACATGAAGCAATATGAAGGGGCTCACTTACGAAGCATATATACTTAAATCTACATAAATCTTTAGGGCACCACCTTATAAGAACAGAGGGGAGTGTCATTTCGTGGATCCAAGATCCAAATTCATGAAGTATGTGATTAAATAGGTTAATAGCATGATCTACTTAATTAATGATTATTCAGAATCTGATCATCGAGTATTATTTTTTAAATGTATGGCATTTAATTAATGGTACTGGCCGGATGAGTTAAATATAGTATGCCTACACGAATTAGCAATTTTTTTTTTCCTTTGTCCCCTGCTCTTGTAGTGTGTGTTTCTTCTTTTACCATCCTGACAGTGACTTTTTGAGTGGTTACCATTTCTCACTCACAATCTCGTTTGACTTTCCCTGCCCTGCTAAAGTCAACTGAAACTTTAAATAGTTAAAAATATAAAAGCAACAACATTATGTCGTTAATATTCTAAGGCTCATAACCTTCAGAACAAGGTGCCGAGATTTGAATATTTGCTCTCATGGTAAGATTTTTAATAGAAGTTCTCAAACTCCACTAAACAAAGTCAGGAAGTAGTCTAGGGGGGCAAGCTCATGTGGTAATTTGGCAATGCATGATAGATTTCTAAGAGCCTATTGAGGAGGGCCACATCTCACCATTCCTCCAGCAGTAGAGCTCCAAGAGACTGCAGATTGTGTGCTAGCCTTCACAAACTTTCAAAGAAAGGGGAAAAATAAATGAAGGATAAACATTGTAGTTACAGAAGAAAAATAAGTAATAAAAAAGGAAGAAGAAGAAGAAGCATTGCAACCTTTAGTGCAGATTTGGTGTGTGTCTTCTCCATGTTTCAAGCTCGGATGTTTTGAATCGCTACTGAACTGAAGTGAATTATATATAAAGGGTTGGAGCTTAGAGGTTGGAGATTGGTAACTGTCTTCAGTGCCTCTTTCTGTTGCCACATCACCAACATGCCTATAAATTTTCATCCTCTCTTGCACCAAACTTTCTGATTAAACCTCCCTCTCATTCATATATTTGTCATAGCATAGTAAGTTCCTTCAAATCTCCTCTTCGCTCTTGGCTTCTGTTAACTACATAATCCCCAAGTTTCTATTCACTAATCAAAAGAATTAAGTTTCAATTAACTAGACCAAGAATAACGTGGCTTTTCAACAGCTTGTGATCTCAGCAGACTGGCAACCGATATCAGCCAAGTTTGCTAGTTTATAAGATTGTCAGAAATTCCATAAAAATATGTTAAAGGACATGCAACTTTTACAACATTTGAGATTCCAGTACTAAATATCTGAAGAACAAACTGAGCAGTTCAATGTTTTTATTCTGGGTGAAATTTTTACTCGGAGTAGTCGAGTGAAGCAAGTCAACTGTGTTTAACATTTTTTCATGCAGATGATCAGAGAATATAATTAATTGCAACGACACAGTCGTAGCCTTAGAATTCTTACACAAGAAAATTATAATAATGATGGAGATAATAAAGATAAAAACAAAAAGAAACAAAAGAAAGTTATAAGGTACGTTTGTTTGACAATTATAGCAATAATAATAATAATAATAATAATAATAATGGGGAAGACAGTAGTATAATTAACAACATTAATAATGACAAAAACAACTTGGATGGATTGTCTGATCAACTCAGTACAAACGTTACACACTGCAGCTGCATGCAGTCACTATCTTTCCTACAGAAGAAAAAAAGGTGCAACATCTGCGCACAGGTTGTTAACCACCCACTTTCAAGTATTCCTTATTAAAGCCGTTATCTAACAAAGAGAAAAACAGGCGTTGATTGCTTCTGGGGGAAACCCCAAAGAAGTAGTAAAGCCTTTGATCTTATTTATGAGGTAAGCGGCATGTCATATAACAAGTTAGGTCATGATTCGAAAATTAACCTACTGATGACAATTCAATTTCAATGCTTCTGGTTTAAGTTTTGTGGAAGAAGATGATTAGCCCTCAAAAAAGAATTTAACATATAACCTCTCTCTCTCTCTCTCTCTCTCTCTCTCTCTCTGCACTGAAACAACTGAATAGACAACTACTGTAACTGAACTGAACAGGATGGACAAACCACCACTCTCGGTATACTGCTCAACCAAATCGTAATAGAAGCTTAATTTGTTAATTCCATTATGGACGGAGTGTCGTTGTTCAAGTACTACAAAAATCAACAAGGAAAAAGTAAGATTTGCTCAATGTCTGCTGGGAGCAGTTTGGTATTTGGTTGGAAATTAGCCAGTAATTTATAAATTACTTCTCAATCAGACGTATCTCTTTGCTCAATGCTCTTGCAATCTGGAACTATAGTGGATTTGGGTTCTCTAATTGCCCATAAGATATATTTTACTTAATATCTTTTTTCCAGCAAGAAATTTAGGTAAAGTCTTTACAAATTTTCGGGCCCGTTTGGATTCAGAAAGTGTTTTATTTCATCTCATCTCATCATTACAATTTTTCTAAATTTTCACAAAAAATATAATAAACAATTCAATTTTTTCAAATCTTAAAACAATAATAATATTAAAAAATTAATTTCATCTTTCATCTAAAACCAATTTCATCTCCTCTCTGAATCCAAACCAGCTTGATACATTTGATTCCCGTTCCTTTTAGAATAGAAATGCCCATTCCTATCCTTTTATTTGGTGACAATATATAAATACCTAATTGGAATTGAATAATTGCAATAAGAATTTTAATTCGTGTTTAAAATTTTACTCTACAAATCCTCGTGGTTATTTTTAGATTAAGTTTGAATAAATAAAATATTATTAGAATATATTTTTTAGTATTATTTTTCTTTTCAAATTTAAAAAAATTAAATTATTTATTATATTTTTATATGAAAATTTAAAAAAGTTGTAATAATTGAAATAAGATAAGATAAAAATTTTGTATAAACAAATAGAGCCAATAGGTCACTTGAGAAATCAGAATTTGGCATTTGCCATTCAGAATTGGCCACACTATATGATTTCAACTTCCCAACTCCTCCCAGACATGGAAAGTGTTGTCTAACTAACCAGATTGCGGCCATCTACTTAATTCTAATGTATTCCTTAATTGTAATGGGGTCATTAACCTTCTGGCCTGGATGAACAGTCCTATCCCAAATGCTTCAGAAAATCCACTTGAGGGTAAAGTCCACAGCAGGCTTTCAAGAACTTAAAAGAATTTTAGAAAGAACAACTGAAGCAGTATTCTACCATGATTAGGTCATAAAAAATAAAAAATTGTCCTTAGTTTGTCATGAAGATGGAATAAGAAACATGCGTAATCAGCTAAGAATTTACAAAATGAAGAAAATAAGATAAAACCTTAAATATCCAAAAATTGATATTTATTATATTTGTTTGCCATCTTCCTTTAATACAGAAGTCTGGCCACTCCTTTTGGTGATCTTAGGAAAATAGCAAAGCTGCAATAGAAGGTTCCCTTTCATTCCTCAGAAACCTTGAAAAATGTATACGATAAAATTATGTTATTGATACCATCCATTCTAGGATCTGTGTCAAACTCGGGATCAATATAGAAGAATACCTGCATTTTGGTAAATATTCAGTAACATAAAGTAGTCAAAAACAGTTTTTTCTGATAAATCAGTTCATAAATATGAAAAAAACTTCTTACAGGCATATCAATCTGCTCCCCTGGAAGAAGACGTTGCTCCTCAAAGCAAAAGCATTGTATTTTGTTGAAGTAAACTGCAGCCTGAGAAGAAGAAGAAGAGGATCTCAACATTAAGCTCTGAAGTAAACTCTGCTCCAAGGCCCTAAAACTGGACTTTTTCTACCTCCCCATGAAAGGGATGTCCAGAAGTTGAGAATTTGTGGGACTCATGATCACTTGACATTTTTTTTTTTTTTAGTTATTTCAATCACTTTGTGTTTTGAATGGTCTTTCAGTACTCCAATCGGTAATTAGGGGGAGATCCCATTTGGTCACAAACAGGGGATTGCTTGAAAATTCTCTTTAGGATTTCCAGAAGGAATTTGGTTCATCAAGAGGTCAATCAAAAGCCATGGAATTTTGAGTAAATCAAAAGTCACTAAAAGGTTGACCAAAATTCACCACCGACCCAAAAATTCTGAGTAATCTTCTTAGAGATTGAAAAAAGAAAAATTGGAAGCGAGTAATTCTAGGAATCAGCCTACTGTAGCTCATCATCCGTTGCACACCTCACGTGGCTTTAATTGTTTTTTTTTTTGTTTTCCTTCCCTTACTCTAAACGCTCGGTTTACCCAAACAACAGCCCATTTCGAAATCCCACGTAGAAGCACATCCCGCATCTGTAGAACCCGCATCGCCCAGCACCTGCGTCGCCTGCCCAGCGCCACCTCGCGACGGCCATCACTCGGTCCAGCAAAACCCACCGACGGCTCATCTCCACCTGTTGCGATTTCGCAAGTGTTGGTTTGTTCATATATATTTACTTGGTTCTCGGTTCTCGAAAGCAACATTTAAAGTTGTAGATCGTAAAGTTAAGGTCTTTATGGTTTTATTTGTTTGAATCTTGGTTAAGTAGTTAGTATCTGGGCTCAAAAGCCTCAGAAATACAAAATTTCAGAACCAGCTTTTGGTACTCTTATATCATACATTGAACTGTGTCTCCGGTAAATTGGTCTCTTTTTTTTTTTTTTTTTTTCTATTTTCATGTCTCTTAGTTACAGATGTAGTTCCTAAAGCTAAAGATTTCGAATTCTGATGTTTTTAAGCCACTGTGATTTTTAGTTTTGTGTTGTTCATGGATAAATTTGAGCTGAAACAGCCTCAAAAACCTCCAAATTATAGCACAGATGGATAATTCCTTTAACTTAGTTTTCTATGAGATATCCTTAGACCAAATATTGTAAAGTTCAATACCCTTTCACAAGTTTTCAAACACTGTTCGTTAAAGACAAGTATTATGTCTCACATCTTACGTTTTCTTAACCTTAAAGCCCACACAATTAGATATGTTTACTTAAGACATAGAACATAATCCACACGATTATTGAGTTGAGTTTCCGATATGCCTGCCTCTGTTTCTAGCCAACCATTGAGCCCTTATAGACGCAGATGCAGATTAACAATTATCCTTACCTCGCGAGATGCAGATCTAGGTGTGCTAGTTTCCCAAATGTCTGTGTTTGCCCTAAAATTGCAGAGAAACGAAGAGACCGTCTCTGATGGAGGAACAAGCGGACTGGAAGCTTCGCGCACTTGGGGACTGAGGGCTTCCGTCGGGCTTGAGGTTGAAGACGAAGCTGTGCTTTGCATTGGAGGGGGGGCTGAGGGCTTTTGGAGGAGAGGATGGGCGACGGGGCTTAAAGAAGAATTTTAAATGAGTGAGAGAGGAACGGACGACTGAGAGGATAGGAGGGAAAAATAAAATCACATGCCACGTAAGGTGTGCTATGGAGGATGCCAAACAGTGGGCTGATCCCAAGAGTTTCTCAAACTGTATTAATATATCAGGCTAACTTCTCAAAATCTTCAATTTGTTTTAGAGCAATGATATCCACACAACACATTTCACAACATATTTCACAACACATGTTTTAAAGTAAGGGTATTTTTATAAAATGCTGTTACTTTTATAAAATATTTTACTAAAATACCCTTCATTTTAAAGCATGGTTGAAAAGTGATGTGTGTTTATCATTTATCATTTTTTTAACAGTTAAGCATCTACCAAGAGAATTCAACAACTAGATGATACAAAGAGAAGTCGACATTTACTAGAGAACCCAATGATCATATCCTAGAAATTCAACAGATATTATAGTGAAACACCATTCAGGTTAGATTCATTGAAAATACTGCATGCTTGATGTTATCAGTACCTTCATGGGGGTGACGTTATAAGTAGAAACACCAGTTATTGGAGTTGAACTTCGATTTTCAGCAGTGTAAAATGCAAGGGCACTTTCTCCAGGCTTGACTCTTACCTGTAAAAAAGATGCCAAGATCATAACAGCTCAGAGAAAGAAACTGCACAAAGAGCATTTCACAATTTAAAAAGCAATGCACGCACACATTACAAGCACGCACACTCTAGTTTTAAGAGCCTTTTTAATGATATGTTCTTTGCATTGATTCTCTTAAGTAAAACAACAAGTCAATCAAATAATTTGTTTAAGCACATATATTAACGCAACACACACATGCACTAAAAGAAAGAACCTCTCTTTGTGTGGGAATAAACTTCCATGGCATTCCATCTGCCACATCAGCATTGAATTGCACCACAATCTCCCTGAAAGCAGAACAATAAGAAGTCAATATCATCAGGCACATGACATTACTTCCGAAATATTGACTTGTATTATAGGAGGTAGAAGAATCTTAATTGATAGTGAAAATGTAATATTTTTAATTTAGAGTTGATTGAGTTCAAAGAAGTCTCACACATGAAGGATAGGGAGTGCAAACTTGTAACTTAGTAGGGGCACAAGACAAGCAAGGGGAGGGAAATACTTTCAAAACGTTTGTGTATTCTCCAATTAGATCATTTGAATTAAAACTATTTTCTATGTTAGTTTCCCTTCTCTTCCATTTTAACATCATCACTGTCTTGCAAACTATCAGCTCAACAAATGGCATAGAAATAAGGAATAAATACGTATCCTGAAAACAGGATGATGAAAAGTAAGGAGGACCTATAAAACAAAAAAATGAAAATGATAAAAGAACTGGTAATGAAACCACATTCAGCTCCTAATCATACAATAATTGAGTAAGCTATAGTCATTCATACTGGAATTATGAGAAAACAATAAGCCCCATCTATGAAATAGAAATCACACCTTGCAGTAACGGTTCCATCTTTAGCATGCCGAGCTATCTTCTCTTCAACACTCTACAGATTGCAAGATCTTGTTGTAACAAAGAAAAGAAGAGGAAGTATGAAGGGGGAAAGATTATAAAACAGGCAAGGCTACTGAAAATAAAATGAAAACGCAGAAATAAACTCAATCACACCTCACGCCGCTGGATAGTGCCTCCATACCCAGTAGCTTGGCAGAACCTTCTATATAGAGGAACAGCAGCATAACTACTACCCACCATAGCAAATACCAAAACAGTAAGGTATAAAAGCATCTTCTGTGATTTCTGTTCTCTGGAAGCTTGAGAGGCATAGTGGCGCTGAATATTGGTCAAAGAAAATGACCTCCCAATATACCCAGAAGCAAAAGGTGAAAACCGGCTATACTTATTGAATGACCCTGTACTAAACCCAGATCTTAAACTCAAACCCCGGATATCGTAACTGAAACCCCTCTGATATGCAGTATTAGCTCCGATGACATTATACCTCGACCAGCCTATAACATTAGGCATGCACCTGAATCAAGAACAAATTCATCTACATATAACAAAATCCAAACAAATATGCTTTGATTTGGTGAGAGAAGGAAAATAAAAACATTATCATACTCTGGTGCTTTGTAAAAAAGACCAGTCTCTGGGAATTTTTCTACTGAAATTATTGTATCTCAATCTCCCTCTGAAGCTGGACAAATAAGTAACATGTCTTAAAATGCTTCCTGAATATGCATGGCTTCTACAGTGAGTTTAGCATATTACGAAAAAGTTAAACACAGATCCACTAAACTTAAAAAACCCTTAATCCTCTCTAAAATGTACTCTTTAACCTCCCTACTTTTTGGCATGCCATTCTTCACTGCTTCTACACGTTATTTTAGGCCTACCTCCCAAGATTTGTTTTTCATGATAAATTGCCTTCCCACTTCTCTACTGAAGCAAAGGGAACCAAAGAAAGATTTCAGTCATAATATTAGTTTTAGTAAAAGAATTACCTGGCCCTAGGATAAGTACGTTGTAAATTCTTAAAGTAAGGGAAGAGATTGGTTGTTCTACAAAGCCTTGAAAATGACATATTCAGAGGACACCACGGATATCTGAAAAGAAAAACAAAAATGCCATAGGTAAATGATAAATCAAACTCTAGAAACATGTATCACATCTTTGTAGCTAGAAATTAAAAAAATATATATTGGGCGGCAATCCAAAAGAATAAGAGTTCTAAAGAAAAATCCTTGACTTCTATCTTCCTCTTCTCACAATCCTTGAAAGTCCAGACATTTATTTTCCTTCAAATGCACCACAGAAGATGGGATCAGCTTCCGTAAAGTAGCCCTTTCAGAGCAAACAAAACTGCCTCTCCAACATGCTAATGAAGTTACAAATAAAATCCTATGTTTCTAATGCCTATGTGGTGTGGGCTGGAAATAAAAGAATCTCCAGATTTTAAGAGCTGTTTCCAATTAAAAATCTTGTTTCTAATACCTAATTGTTGCAAATAAAATCCCATAATCCAAGAGATTAAAAAAAATCCCATAATTCAAAGAAGTTACAATTTCCCCCTTCCAATGGTCTCAGTTAGGTTGCGTTTGGATGTCGAATTGAGTTGAGTTTTTTATGAATAGTAGTGAGTTGAGATTGTTGAATGAGTTTGGTGGGATCTACTAAGATGAGTTTAAAATGTGTTTGGATATTAAAATGAGTTGAGATATATTTATGAAAAGTTGTAAAAAAAAATGGGTCCCACCATTATTTTATACTGTTTAGCTGACAACAAAAGTTGAAATTTATTGTTGTTCTGTGTACTGCAGCTCGCCACGTTGGTCAAAAGGTAAAGAAACCCAAAGCAGCCGGCACATGTCCCATCTATCTACATATCTACAGTATAGAAATGAGTTAAAGGACGAAAGTTGGCTCAAAGTCTGTTTGGGTGGCCGATTCAGTTCAAAAGTGAAGTGAGTTGAGCTCTTTTCATCTTCCAAACGAAGCCTTAATTTCTACTGTCCTAAAGCACGCGAACAGCCAATGAAACTCCTGTCACCATTAAAAAACCAATCCTTAAGGCCTAGCAACACCTCAACTTATCCACAGGAAATTTCCTGCAAGAATTGAGACGGTTTGTGTGACTCGACCTTCAAAGCCACTATGAAAGTTCGGCCACCCTAGTTCACAAACCCGTAAGCTCAAAACTCCAACATAAATTCTTGGCACAACCACTCATAACAACCAAGTTCAAAGTTATAAATTCACCTCCAAAATTATTAGAATAAATCATCAAGTACATCCTGAGCATAAACATCAACAAAGTCATAAACTACAAACCATTTCCATTGGGTTTCAGCCTCATCCACTCGAAAGCCATCCATACATATGTAGAACCTCCATAAACGACATGAACGACTTCCCATACTCCCAAACTTTGAGCAATAAACTCCTAACAATCACACCATAAGAACCTAAACCACCAATCACCATTGTGGATTTCGGCCACCAATTTCATTTTCCCCCTTCCCAAGCCCAGCCCTTACAGCCCTTCAATGGGCAGTGCCCATTCTGTTAGATGAATCCTTTGCCATTGTGTATGAACATGAACCAAGCAATTGAGGAAGGAAAATGATATTCACAGGAGAGTTGGCACAGGGATCGTGCAGGAACATCTACGTGGAAAATGAAACACTGCGTTTCGCATGAACGATCCATTCGGCTTCCTTTCTCCATCTCCCTCCTCTGTTCAAACTTCAAATCCATCTCACTCTCCTCCATCAGTTCTTCATTCTCACTGTGATCAGACGGCTTCCTTCCTCCATCTCCCTCCTCAGTTCTTCATTCTCACTGTCAGAGGGCTGATGGGCCATTGTCCCTCTTAATGAAAGTAAAACCCAAATAAATTTTAGATGCAAAACCGAATACAACTAACAAAATTGTATAAGCATTAGCTTTGAAAATCCAAATTACAGATCGACATCTCATGGGCCATTCTCCTAAAATGTTGTTTATCACCTTCACTTTTTAATTATATAAAAAAAAATGTTGTTTATCACCTTAACCTGCTTGTAAGATGTTAAGCTCCAATTATAACATTTATGCTTGCACCCACCCTTGTTGGGAGATAGACAAAAACAGATATGTGTGTGTATATATATATATATATATAGAGAGAGAGAGAGAGAGAGAGAGCTATGTTTCATTGTATTCCCATGATGTACATGGGCTATGCATAGTTTGTTTGAACCTAACCACCATCACTGGATTCTAAACTACAGATAATCCCATCATCGACAAAATAACCAACCCTTTTCACCTTCCTTTAACACTCTAGGCTCAACAAGATACTTCCCAGAGAAGCACCCATAATCTCATGAAAACAAAATTTGGGGGAAATGAACCCACTTACCACAGATGATGCCGACGACAGGTGGTGGAGGAGGTAAAGTGTTCAAAGCTGCCAAAGATGACGCCGATGAAGACGACTGGTGGAGCTAGATTCGAAAAATCTGATGACGGTGGGTTGGGTGGTGGAGGAGTGCAGCACAGCCCAGCCCAGCCGAGGAGCAACAAACTTGAATGGGTTTCGAAAATGGGTTGCAAAAATCAGTGCTTTTTAGACCGACGAGAATGAAGGAAATGGATTAATGCAATTCTTCTACGGGCAAGGAATGATGAACACTCTGTTTGTGTTTGTGAGTTTCAGCCTTCTGAGTTCAGTTCTACGGGCAATTGTAATTTGTCATTGTTATTTTTTTTTTTTTCCCTTTAGTTTTACTTACGTGGCATAATAAACTCATCCCTGCGCAATTCCTACGCCAACGTCCCTGCCGGTAGAAGAATTGATTGCGGAAAGTCAGAAATTACCTTAATTTTGTAAGGGTGCCCTGCCTTGAGAGGGAAGCTCCTAGATCCTCCGGTGAGCTCGAAGGATGGGATTCGGGTGGCCGGTGGTGGCGGCTGAGCCAAGCCTATGGTGTGAGCGTGTGAAGGCGTCGAGTACAGAGAGGGAGGAATCAGAGAGCGAAAATAGGACGAAAATAAAAAGAGGACGACAGTTTAGGTTATGTTTGGACAAATATGAAAAATCTCTTCTCGATCTCATCTCATCATTATATATTTTTTAAATTTTTATATAAAATATAATAAATAATTCAACTTTTTCAAATTCTAATTCAATTTTTTTAAATTTTAAAACAATAATAATATTAAAAAATAATATTTTAAACTTTCATCTTAATATTATTTATAAAATTTTAAAAAATTCTCATTTTATCTCAACATCCAAATCTCATATTGATCTGTGGGAGATTTTCACCTAAAATACGTCAAATTATAAAATTAATTTTATTATAAATTAAATGTCTTTTAAGGAAAAAAAAAAATTATTCATCATCTCTATATATCATATACCATATTTTTTTCTTTTATTAAATGTGTGGTATATTAGTGATAAATATAAAAATTCAATTAGTTGAAGAAGAAAAAAACCAAACCTTTTTAAAAATAACCATTTTTAATAAGTATAATTTTAGATATAGTCATGAATTATGCAATAGTTGCATAGTCATTTTGAAAAAGAATGAGATTCACTATTAAAAAATTAATTTAATATATATTTCATATTTATTCATTTTTTTAAAAACGAATGCATAATATTTATAGATTTTGTGACTGCAAATGTCATTTATCTTCAATGAGACTATTTTTTTTAAAATATTAATTTTATAAATAAATTTATAAAAACGTGATTAAAGTTAAAACTCCAAGTTTACCAAGTTGCCAACTATGCCATGACAAGCCTTGAAAGGCCAATGCCTGATGCCTTGACATTGTCACTGACAAAGCTGGGCAACCCTATGGCCCATGCCTCGACATTGCTGCTGACAAGTCTTGAAAGCCCCACGGGTTATGTCTCGACACTGTCGCCAACAAGCCCTGACAACCCCACAGTCGTGCCACAAGCATGCCATGGCCCCTGTCATGACAGCCCCGCAGGCACCCATGACAGCCCAGCCAGGGCAGCCAGCGAGGTTAGCGGCTGCCCAGGCCAACAGCAACATAGCCCCAACACTTAAGAACCTTGCTTGGGCCATGCCAGCCTAGAGCAGCATAGCCCCAGCGCCTAAGCCCCTTGCCTGGGCCATTCTAACCAAGCCAGCCAGGCACTACGTGCAACCCCAGCAGGTAGGCCAGTGCCAAAGCCCATGCCTGGACCATGCCAGCCACACGCTAGCAGCCATGCCTATGGCCCATGCCATAGGCCAACCTAAGTCACTAAGAGCCAACACATATCACGGGCCATCATGGGGCCCGTGCAAGACCTATTTTACAAGGGACCTTTTAGAATTTTCCACTTAAGTTATTGCTTTAAATAGAACTTTTAGACATTTCATTTACATCTTTTGGCAATTTCTTTGGTGGACAACTTGATTGTTCTTAAGATCTTTCGATACCTTTGCACTTGGCTACTTGAATGCAATTTGTGAATCTCAATGAAAGGAACATCACCTTACAATGAATATGTGTTGTTCCGTCTATCTATCTTCATATCTTCATCACTTTGCAATCCATAAATATGTGTTGGTTTCCTTCATATCTATCTTATGATTATTTTCCACTCAATACCCAAATTATCCATTGTTTGTTCATATATTTTATAGTTTGTTCTTATATTTTCCTGCATTTTCTCATATACCAAACATACTTCAAGCTTTATATTCCATATACTTTGACTCCCTACATTAAATCCATTCTTAAAACATAGCCTCCATCCATCCAAAGTGCCTTTGCCAAAACCCTAGCCCTCCACAAGGATTTCCTAAATTTCAGGAATCCTAACCCTAGTCTCCCTTTACAATTCCTATATTTTAGGATCATCTCTTGACCTAGTCAAAACCCTAATCCATCTTCCAATTCCTCAAAATTCAAAACACACCCCTTACCCTTATTCAAACATCAAATCCTAACAACTCTCATTCATCTTATCATTTAGGATCAAACCTTAACCACCTTATTCATCATCCAAACTCTATCTTCCATCTCCAAATCCCTAAATTTTAGGAATTACCCTAGACCAATTTAAACCCTAATTTCCATCCCTTTCTTGCCCTAGCCAAAACACTTTAGCTCTAATCCATCCCCTCCAATTTCGAAATTCCCCTCAACCACCATTTAAAAAACCATAGCCTCACTTCACCGTACCAATTATAATCATCACCCAAGTGAATCCAACACCAAGGATCATTATCAAGTCATACTATATTGCATCAAACAAACAAATTCATCACTTAGATCACTCCAACTCATCATCATCATCAATTATATCACTAAACGACATACCTCCATCAACCTAGGGACCTTCCATTGCCATAATTCGTTCAAGACCAAGCAAGTTTGCAAGAGACATTTGGTCATCGCAAGGCAAAGCAAACTAGCAAATCCTTAACATATAAGAACTTGACCGAGGTTCCTAACACATTAACAGCTGGCATAGTCTGTGGGATAGACAATTATCTACACAAAAAATGGGAGAAGGATGGTTCCTCGACCTCTGAGATCGTCTCCAGATTATCAAATAAGATGTTTCAATTTTAATATGTTATTTTGATTTTTTATTTCATTAACCATGTGTAAATTTTTTTTTTTTTAAAAGAGCTAATGGAGTGCATGGCACGCACTGCTCACATGACTACATGTAATGTGCATGCTAAGCACAACTGACGTAAGGGGTGCACACCGACGTGCACCCCGTCGCTTTATATGCAGGACCTGCAGCCCACTCCTGCCGTGCATGGGGGCCAGGTCTGACCTTCCTTACAAAAATCCAGACCGAGTCGATAGACAGTTCGTCGCCATTGGTAGCTCAGAAGCTAGCGGGAAACTGACCGATCAGCTACTGACAAGGCCACCATCAGCTAGGGCTGTAAACGAGCCGAGCTCGAGTGAGCTTGCTATGTGCGAGCTCGGCTCGTTTACTTCATAAGCGAGCTTAGGCTCGGCTCGTTTATTAGCCGGGCCTAAGTTCCAGATCGAGCTCGGCTCGTTTACAGGTAAATGAAGCTTGAGCTCGGCTCGAAGCTCGTTTGTTAACGAGCCGAGCTCGAGCTGGATTCATTAGAAATAGTATAAAATAAAAAATAAAAAATATAAATAAATTCATGAAACCTTAAGATTCTGCATCGTGATTACATCATGAAGTCTTCAAGACTCACAGTATGGCTAAAATACATTAAATGACATTGACATCCTAATGGAACAACTTACAACTTACAAGGGAATCAAAAAATACATATACAACAATAAATTTTCGAACTGCATACACTAATATACAACAATAAAAATACATATACAAAAAATACATAAATTTAGAATAATGTTCTGTCTTCATGAATGGAGCCAGAAACCAAAACACCAACTTTTCCAGTCATGCAGCTGCAACCTGCATACACTAATAAACTAAAAAAATTAAGCTTATTTTTAATCCCTTGCATGATTACTCAAGTAATTTTAACTTAGTAATACTGTCAAGGGATGTCTAACAGGAATGCAAAACTTAATTTGCCTCAACCATCAATGTCATAACACAGAACACAAGCAATCTAAGAAATAAAATAATTTAAATAAACCATCAGGGAATCAGTATAGTTGTAGGCAAGCCGTAAGTTACAAACCATATTCCCACGGTCCACCCCAGAAATTGCTCAACCAAGCCAGATTTCTTACATAGACAATTTACCAAAACAGATAAGATAAACACAGCACCGCTGCACCATACACAAGTTAACAATTTTGGGCAAAATCAGCAAGTTACCAAACCAGATAAGATAAACACAGCACCATACACAAGTTATCAATTTTGGGCAAAATCAGCAGTTACCAAACCAGATAAGATAAACATAGCAACCTAGCATGACACAGGAAGATAAACCAGCAGGCAGCAGTAGGCATACTGCATACACAATATACTCAATTACTAAAAAAATGAAGCTTATTTTTAATCCCTTGCATGATTACTCAAATACTTTTAATTTGGTAAAATTAAAATAAACATCAGGTATAGCAGACAGCAATAGCCAGTAGGCAAGTTACAAGCCAGATAAGATAAAATAGCAATTTAGCATGCATATCAGATAATAAACATAGACAAGTTACCAAACCAGATTCTCTTACAGAAATTAGAATGACACAAAGTTACCAATTTGGCCAAAAACAACCACGAAATCAGCAAAGTTACCAAACCAAAACAAAATCAATATGACACAAGAAGTTATAAACTGTGGAAGTAATCAAACCAAAAAAAAATCAGCATGACAGAAGTTAAGAACAATTCAATAAGTTACCAAACTTCAACAAAATCAGCCAAATAACGCAGTTACCAAGATTTCAACAAAATCACAATGACGCCTAGTTACCAAACTTCTAAAAAATCTGAAATCACCATGACAACAACCTGCATAAACTGATACACTAAAAAAATATTAATCTCATTTATAATCCCTTGCAGCATTACTTAAGTGCTTTTAACTTAGTAATATTGTCAAGGGATGTTTGGTAGCAATGCAAAATTTAATTTGCCATTTACACAATTTAGGAAATGAAATTGGTGAGGAGTTACAATTTAGAATTTACCTGAACTGTCATGACTCGTATCATCTCAAACAAAATCAAATAGAACAATCAAACTGTCCAAATATAAGTTAGCAAGTGGAAATAATACAAACAGCAGAAAAAATACAAACTGTGTAAATAATACAAACTGTGAAAATAATACAAACTGTGGAAATAATACAAACTAAGTCTCTATGGCTATGGCAAGAGAATCTGAGTTTCTGAGGGAACATCCTTCTATTGACAAGAAAAAATCATTAGAACTAATTTCAGAAAATAATTGGTTTATAAAATAGCAAAATAGCAACTTAAAATTCAAATAAATGCACTTACAGAATTAGTAGATGATCTTTTAAGCCCATATAATGCTCTAACCCAATCAGACCCACATAACAACATCTGGACAGTTTCAGTTGATAATGAAGCTCGATGAGGATCAATGACTCTGCCTCCTGCACTGAATGTTGATTCTGAGCTAACTGTGGTAATTGGTGTAGCCAATATATCTCGGGCCAGTTTGGACAAAGTTCGAAACTTAAGACTATTTGCTTTCCACCATTCCAAGGCATCGAAACTTGCATCTGAACCCTCTTCACAGATATATATACTCTCCTCTAAATAATTGTCCAGTTCTGATTTACTAGACTGCACGGTATCAACACTTCTAATAAAAGATTTAAATAATGACTGGCCACTCTGCATGTTTCTCCCAGCACTTGAGGAACAACTGGATACGTGTATTCGAGCATTTTCCTGCTCTCTTTGTGCCTCAAGAGTCGAATTGTATTCAAGAACATACTCATCATATAACTCATGCAACACTTGAGAGACGTGATCAATATTCTTAGAAGCGTCCGGCTCTTGATAAATTAAAGGAAAACAAAATTGGATCAGAACCATTTTGAATCTAGGGTCTAACACCGCAGCGATTGCCATCAATAGATTACACTCCCCCCAATATTTCTCAAACTTCGAACTCATTTTCCTTACCATTGATTTCATGTATTCATTCTCATCTCTACTCTTCTTACCTAAGATGTCCTTCATTCTCCATACTTCAGAAAGAAATACGTTTGCTGTTGGGTAATCACTTCCGGATACAATATTGGTTACTTCATTGAAAATAGCAAGTAGTTGACAAACATTTTCAACTTGCCCCCACTCTTCAACAGTTGGAACCCATTCAAAACTGCTATCTCTATCACCATATCTAGGAAAAACTTCTTTGAACTGAATTGCAGCATCCAACATTAAATATGTACTGTTCCATCTTGTAGGCACATCTAAAATCAGTTTCTTTGAGGGCAATTGCAACTGTTTTGCAACTTCACTAAACTGTTTTAGCCTACTCTCTGATGCTACCAAATATTTTATACCATCTCTCACACAATCAACAATCTCCCTAATCTCTCCAAGTCCATACTGAACAAGTAAATTAGTTATATGCGCACAACAACGTACATGAAACAATTTTCCTCCTACAGACAGTGTTTTCTTCAATCTAAAATCATCTTTCAAGATCCTAATGGCAACATCATTAGAACTTGCATTGTCAACAGTAATTGAACTAATTTTATTCTCAATTCCCCAACCTTGGAAACACTTTTCTAAAGCATCAGCAATAAGAAGGCCAGTATGAGGAGGTGGCACATTACAAAAGTTTAAAACACGCCTCTGAAGATGCCAATCAGTATCTATAAAATGACATGTCACTACCATATATGAAAGTTTTTGACAAGAAGTCCACATGTCAGTTGTGATATGAACTTTGTTAACAGGTTTAAGTAAAGCCTTTAACTTTGCCTTTTCAGTTTCATAAGTTATCATGCATTCCTTCTTTGCAGCAGCCCGAGACATTTTTTCCCAATATGGAGTGTTTGCACTCATGAACTTATTAAATACCACATGCTCCATTAAAGAAAATGGATATTCATGGTAAAGTATCATATGAGAGGCAAGCTCTCGGACCCTACTACGATCATACGTAAAGTTTGAGACAGTGAAGCCACCATCTTTCTCCTTAGACTCAACTGCTAAGACTTTCTGTTTTTTCTTAGAACCCATGTATGGCAAACAAGTGAGCAAGTGCCTACGTAGTGTAGTCGTAGAACTTGATCGAGATGCCTTAAACAAAGATTTACACCACTTACATTGAGGTTGTTTAGTCCCATCTCGTTCAAGCTCGACAAAATCATTCCATACATTGGAAGTCCTCTTTCTCTTTTTTCTTTCATTGGCTACTCTTTGAACATCTGTTGGGCCCTCAGTAGAGACAGTATTAGGGGCATCAGTATTTGCAGTGTCTCCACCATCATCAGATACGGGCTCTACATGGCTGATCCCAATAGAGTTTTCATTTTCATACTCCTCCACCGGATCAACCAAATTCATACGATCATCCATTTGCTAGGGTCTAATATTTTTTAAACACAAAACCAGAAACATAAAATAAGCATATAAACATTGACCATACATGTTCAACCAATCAACTAAAATAAAAACAACCTTGTCTTGATGGCTCAAGGTGCCTCCAAAAGCAAGGATACTAAAAGATGTCGAAGTCAAAAAAATTTGACTCCAACAGTTTTGTTGTACAGCCTTGCCTTGATGGCTTAATGTGCCTCCAGAAGGCAAGGCTGATACAGTTGATACTAATCAACACAAAGGTTAAAGTCATAAAATTTTGACTCCCAACAGTTTCAGTATAGAATCTTGCCTTGGTGGCTCGATGTGCCTCCAGAAACAAGGCACCTCAACAACATAAAATAAAACATAGAACAGATTGGATAAAATTTATTAACCAAAACGAGTTAAGCACAACACCATTCCATACTTGAAGCTATAACATAGATATAGAAGTAAACAGATTGGATA
>QEOT01006266.1:3261-21212 GCA_003123785.1 Pterocarya stenoptera
AAAAAAAAAAAAACTAATTTATTTTTGTGAAGTTAGAGATGTTTCCATTAATTCCCCAACTTACAGGAGGTGGTAGTCGGTAGCAACTCACAAAATATCTTATGACAAAACGGTTCCAACTGCCCTTTTCACCAACCCGGACCTTCATAAATTGTGTCATTTAATCTAATTTACAGAGCTTTAGGTTGTTGTTGATGACATTAATGTTTCATACTCTTAACACAATGGATGTGTAACTTATCTGTTACTGAACCGCTTCATTCATTCAGTAAACCGAGTTCTATGTTGTGTTTTGGCTTCTGCTACTGCTGCATGCTTCCCCCTCCCTAATGACATGAGTTTCCAGCTTACTTCTTGATACTTGACCTTTCAATGCTTATTATTCACTTACTTTTGACTTTGATGATGAGATCTTTATAATAAACCAGTTTAACCACACACAAAATCAACAGGGGAATTTCATTTACCAAGTTCTGCAATCATGATTATTGGTAAAAGGCCCCTTAAATTTTCCATGTTCCCGAACTCCTTTTTTTTTTTTTTTTTAATGGAAGATGACGGTAGTCTAATTTTATTGATTATCCTCACTTGTATCGGAGGAAAACCGTGGTTACATCCAGATACCTCAGTATTATAGTTAAGGAATTAAAAATAACCCAAGTAGTATAGAATAAATAAGTGACTACATAATCCGAAAATTCCAACCAAGATACAAAATACCCATAAAGTTCAGAATCAAGGACCAAAACCAGGATCAAAACCTGCAAGAAAAATAGAACAAAGAACCAGATGCATGTAAAAATAAAACAAAGAAGCCAGACATCCTAATCACAACGCAGATATGGAAGACCAATTCTGTCCTCCTTAGAAGACCTGCTAGGGAGAGTATCACAGTCAGCAGGCCAATCCATATGTAAGCCCCCAGACCAATCCATGTTCCCGAACTTAATTGAGATGTGTTTACCCTGATTACAGCCCACTGCAGTTTGCAGAAATTTTACCGAGTTCCAATCCCATCTGATATCTGTCGAAACTTGGGAATGAATTTCATTCAGAGCCAGAAGTCATACTTATATTGAAATGTCAAGTATTAAGAAGTAAGTTGGGAAATTCATCATAATATCCTTTCATCAGAGTCACCAGACAAACATTGATCCGAAGAAATATGAAATTTCTATGTATAAAACTCAGGACTTCAACACTTTCGAAGAGAGAACTCAGAAAAATCTAGGAAAACCAGTGCCATGTAATGCAGACAACGTTAAAATAACTTCCTCATCACTCTCTTCATAATCCACACGATCTCGCATCCCGTGATAACTTGCCACAACATCATCCGGCAAAACTTTGTTCCTGCAAAGTGGGCAAGTGGCGGAACAGTGTTGCAGCCACCCATCCAGGCAATCCTTATGGAAAATGTGCTTACATTTCAGCTTCCTAATTTCCTCGTCTTCCTTGAATTCTGACAAACACACAGCACAATCAGTCTGCTGATTCGTCCTCAATCTCTTGGCGTAACGAGTGGTGGGATTATTTTCTTCGATGAGGTCGAGGTATTGGTTGGAGGTGATCAGGCTTTTATCGGATTTGGGGGTTAATCCCATGATCGACGAGATGAGAATTATAACTTCAAGAACCAGGAGAGTGAAGAAGGCTTTGGTTATGGTTTTGAGGTGGTAGAGGAATTCAGAGAGAGCTGACATGGCTGCTTCTGCACAGAGTGAAATGGGGTGCTCAGAAAATATACAGTGACACTAGTCCCATGTGAGGCTAGCTAGGTTGTCTATGCTGCTTTTTCGTGTATATAGATGTTTTGCACTTGAAAGCAGTCCGTACCGAATAGATGAGTCCAAGGATGTTTCTTTCTCACGTGATTGTCTGCATCCGAGATTCCGAGGGATGGCCCGGCATAGCCGACTCCCTTTTGTCTCTTTTGTTGGTGGTATTCATATCAAGGAATATAATTAGTTTGTGTTTGGTTGAGGGCATTACCATTTATTTGTTCTTTTCTCCCTTCTTAATAGCTCATGAAAATGATGCGCTTTGGTGTGGAAAGGATTGATTCTGCTAGTGCAGCTTAATGTGAGATGTAGGTTATTTTACTAGCTAGAGTTCTAACTTTGCTTCTAGGCTTTAGGCATATATATATATATATATATATTCTATCTTTTTTTTCTTCTCGACTTTAAACAAGGGAAGAAAGCTTACTTTATGCTACAAGAACTTGGTCTACTTTTAATATTTGAGTAATGTTAGGGATAATTATAAGTTGTGTAAGCATTTCATTCTTTTTGAAAAAGTGTGGGGTTTACTATTAAAAAATTAATTTTTTTACATTGATTTTATATTTAATATTTTAAAAAAAAAAGTATATGGCGCTTGCACACTCTATGACTGCAAATATCATTTTTATTTATATTCTTATGCCATACTGTTTCTTAATGGTTTTATGCCATACTTACTAGCGATAGAAGTGTAGAATGTGCAAGCAAGTATAAACATCTTGTATGCATTTTAGTTCTAAGGGGTTTTGAAGTTTGATTAATGTATGGTTTTATTTAACAAATATATAATTAAAAAGATAAAAAGAAAATTTGGAAGAATTGGGTCGGCAAAGGTCTGGGCTCCACGAGTTGGCATCTATAAGTAAAAGCTTAGTTTACTTAGGAATTGGTTTGGTGGCCTGGGCCTCATTATTGAATGGGTTTAAGAGCATGAAAGATTTTTGGTGTTGGCCGGAGATTAGGCAAAATGCCGAATAAAAGAAGAGAGTTTCTATTTGTTATTATTATTTTTTTTATCATCGCTTCTCAATATCTTTTCATAACGCGACATTAAACGATTGAATCTACAAGTAAAAGATAATGAATATTTTTCAATTATTAGATGTCAGATCGTGAGATGATGTAAGAATCATAGTAAAAATGATAGTGGATAGTAAAAGAAGAGTTTTTTCATTTTATGTACAAGTAATTTTGCATACTAATCTTTGTGCTAATCCTATTGTCTTCATATTCTAAATTCAAATTAGCACTATTTTTAATAAAATTTACTTTCTGATCAATCACATTAAATGAATACATGTATTAATGCGCATAATCGCTTACAACTAGATTTTTCCGTAAAATATTCCATATATGTTACAAAGGAAAATGCTACTATTTTCCCTACTCTATACCAGTTACTATGTCTCTTGATGTGACACCACATGACATATTAAAAAATATTAAAATGCAAACATAAAAAGATATAAATAATCTAGTATTTTAGTCTTCTTTTTTTAGTGTTTTTGAGATCCATTTTGTTTTTTTCGAGATCCATTTTGTTTTGAACATATATTTTTTTAATTTTTTTAAGTTTATTAATAAGCCACGTGGCATTACATTGCAATGTCACATCAAGGGACAAAATGATCAGTGGTATAAATTAGGAGGCATAGTAACATTACCCTGTAAGTTACAAAATATTAATCTACATCATCTTTAAAAAAAAAAAAAAACTACATCAGTTTGTAAATTATATCTTTTTGTAGATTCCCAAATATTTCATATTATCGATTTTATCTTCTTCTATTTTTATCGTACTAATTGATATAATATATTTTAAATAGTTATATAGATTAAGTGATTATATAACAAAATTACTTAAATAATCAACACAAAAAACAGCATTCTCTATATTATGCTATATATTTTTTCTCCGTTAATATATATCTATGCTGTGCTGTTTTGGTCCACCTTTTGGATAACCAGTTTGGTGAACTGCCTGCAATCAAACCTCTATCGATCACATGCAAAGTGGCCCTTCTATTAAATGGCAATATTCTATCAAACCTAATGCTACCTCTTGGATCTCAAACTTACATATCAGTATAGCTGCTAATTCAGATCAGATTAATTTAAGAAATTAATTCCGATTCTATTATCTGATCTCTGCCTCTCTCTCTCTCTCTCTGTGTACGTTCAAGTTTGAATTCGTTGTTAGAAACTTGATATAACTATGGGTTATATTTGGAAAGGTAGTCAAATATGTGAATTAATCTAACCCATAAAATTAAGTCTCTAATGTAACGACAAAAAGATGAACGATCGATTGCCTCGAATTCGGATATAATTACCAAGATAATTATAAACATTGTGGGAGCTATATATAACTACTTATTTATTGTTAGTTATTTTGAATCTTTTGAAATATCTCCAATATATATTACCACGTGTACAAAATTTCTCTTTTTAAAAGGCTCCATCCATCACACATATCACAATTGATATTTGATCCACTCACAAGTGGAAGTCTAGAATGATATGATATGACATGACACTCTTAATTATCCGCTTATTATCAGTTTCAAGGAAAACATATATCGATCCCTGCCTAATTTTCTTCTTTTCTCAATGCAAACTTTGATCTTGGGACTTGGTATAGATGTAAATTAAAGGCAATGAGATTTTGGTTAAGAAACGAAAAGATTTTTATAAATTTATATGATTTCTTATGATACGTTAGATCTATTTTGTAATGAAATTAATTTTATAATCTAACTATCACATTAAGACACGTTAATTTTTTATTTTATTTTTATGAAATCTCTTTATGGCTAAAACTTTTCTCTTTGGTGAAGGGAAAGTACGTAATAAGGTATGTTTGGGTGTTAAATTCATCTCAACCTATTTCAAACCAATAATTGATATGACTTTTACTTATTCAACTTAATTTTCATAAAAAGTTAAACATTATTTAACCTATTTCATACATTTAAATACATGCATATCTTAACTAATTTCATATATTCAAACATATCTCAATAGGATCCACAAATACTACTTGTAAGGGGATTTTTCTCATTTCATAAGCCCACTGGGCCTCGGCCCAATACCTGGTCCTGGGGTCCAAGATCACTCATGAAGCAAGACGCCTACAAGAAAAAGTAATCAAGTGGTTGATGGGATAGACATGTTTGACATCGCTAGGCCATACTTCGAACATTACAACTTGTACATGGAGGAGCGGGAAATACTGAGAATGATCTTCTGACATGGGAACATCGACGAACCACCAAAGATAAAGCAAGGTCATGGAACTACGCCGCATTAATAGCACCACTACTCGAGCTACATGCCACATTAATGACGTTGTTCCAGAGCCACACTGCATTAAAAGATTCTGACATAAGGAACAATATGAAGGACACGGACTCCATAGGGACAAACACGATCTGTTCCATTCATAGACCTCTGTATAAATAGTAACTCCCAAATACGAAAAACTCTCTATAATCTCTAAACTCTTACTTATTTACAAACTTCCAAGCGAATTTACTAATTTTGGCGTCGGATACTCTCGACCCCAAGACCACCCTCTCTCAGTTGCTTTCTTCTCTATTTTCGCAAGCTCAAGTTCTGAAAATCTAAGTTACTAGAACCTGTCCCAAAAGCGTACGAAACACAATGTTAACACTAATATTCATGGATAAATTCAAATCACTTCAATATCTAAATGTAGCATAAATGAAAACACAAAGAGAAAGATCTAGGAGCATATATAATAATGGCTGTTAAGACTTCACAGCTTGGTGTCACTTTGAGACAAATATTATCCAGAGCTCCCATTTCATACGGATAACAATAATTCTGCAAAGACCAAACGTATATATGTTATAAATTCATAGCAAATTTGACAGCGCACAAAGCTAGCATACCCACGTGATATATCTCTATCGGGTAGTACTTGAGCCCACCCATTACACCAATAATCCTAGTGCGTATGCGTGCGTGTGGCCGGCCTCACGAGTAAGCTCTAGCTGTTTAGTTTTTAAGTCACTTAATTAATTGCTGGATTGCTGTTAACCTAAACGCAAGCTAATGTCCAACAGTGCATGCACCTTCCTCTTAATTTCTTACCCTAAGGTCCGGTTTGGATAGTGATATAAGATAAAATTAATAATTTTAAATAAAAGTTAAAAATTTAATTATTTATTATATTTTATATAAAAATTTTAAAAAATTAATTATAATAATGAGATGATGAAATATTTTTACTGTGCAAACAGTACCTAATAATAATCAGATTTAGTTTGAATTCAAGATTCATCTCAACTTGTCTCATCTTATCATTATAATTTTCTTAAATTTTTACATAAAATATAATAAATAATTTAATTTTTTCAAATCTTAATACAATAATAATATTAAAAATATTTTATTTTATTAGTTACAAATCATCTCAATTCTTCTTCTGAATAGAGAAAGGTGACGTACGTGAACTTTTTGTTGTGTGGAGCTAATTGTTTTTCTGCAAGAGAGAGTACTGACATGCACTACCACCGAAAAGAACCCAACTTCTTTAATGTATCATCATCCACTTTCCCCCCAGCCTCTTCCATGCATGTTCTTAAAATAACCTTGGATTCGCGCACCACTGTTTCCTATCTCTGCTTGTAATCCATCTTATATAATAATAATTAATAGGATATTACCCTAAACACTTCATTTGTGAGACGCAAACGCTCTATAAATAAAGCCCCCTCCCCCACCTTAGAGCCATTCCAATCCCACCAAACATAAAGATCAAAACCACAGGTTTCTTAGACGGAGGGAGTTTTATTGTTTGATTAATTTGCAGTCATGTCGTCCATTGGAGCTAGCTGTGCTGCAGTTTACCTGATGAAGAAACGCCAAGAGGAAAAACTAAAGAGAATGGAGGAGAAGAGAGGGAGTAATATAGGAGGAGGAGAGATCAGCAGCAGCGGGAAAGAGATGATGATCATGAGGAAGGTAGGTGGTTCTACAGTACTTGGAAGGATCAGTAAAAAGGTCCATCCCGGGTATTTTACCTCTCAGAATTCTGCTGGAAAGCAGCCTGATCGTGATCAAGAGACATGTAATGAATCATGATAATCATGTATATATAGCATAAGCTTTTTTATCGATCTAGACATGTATAATATAAGCATATATGGTATCAAAATTATCTAGCTTGGCTGCTTAACATACGTGGCATATATATGTAGGGGGTTTTCATGACTTAATTTTCGAGCTCGATTGTAAAATTTGACTTGTTTGTGAGAAGATCGATGTACCTTATGTTAATGTCATGAGCTTGGATCTACTGAGTCAATAAAACAACAACAGTACTACTTGTTTGTGTTATTTAATTTGTTTTGGTTTTTTCAATATTTCATATTTCAAGTTTCCAAAATATTCTAGCTAAGCTAGTTTAATTCCATTTGATCGCCAGCTTCCACATTTATATTAATTTGGCAACTTTGGCGTATTTTTCATGGGCCGGGGAGTAACGCATGAACCCCAATATATTTATAAATATTTCCTTTATTCTGATATATATTAACACTAATCTCATCATGACTGTAGCTAGGATTAAGCTGATCTTTATGCTACAAGTAGTACTGCATGACATAAAGACTCCACGAAATTGTGGCTTTTTACCGATCGATGGAGGAACAGGGAAAGGACCTTTGGCGCATAGACGGAATTAATTAATTTGGTATATATATATATATATATATATATCTTACGTGCAAGATGCGCATGCTCGCAATAATTCAGCAAGCTCATGCATTATTACAGCCACTTAAATATATAATTAATCATGAAAGTCTTCAGGATCGATAGTGGGAGAGACGTACGTAATTACTATCAAGAACATAAATTTTGCAACTTAATTCACTTGTAAATTAATCACCGTGGAAAATGTTATAATATTCTCTCTCTATTTATATATATAATCCATTAATTGTCAACATATCTATATATATATATGTATGAGCTGACCATAATCATGTATGTCTTATATATATTGTGAGCTAGCCGAATATAATATATATAGGAAGTTGAGATATGACACTTGTGGCAAGTATTTACTGAGAATATTCTTTATTTATTTCTCAATACAATTAATTAGTTGATTCTCTTTAAAAATAATTTTCTTCAAACCCTTTTAATTAATTAATTAGTAAAATTGTTTCGATTGTATAATTATTGTCAATGAAGTGTAAATGCCAAATTCACTTAAATGATATCCATGACAATTTAATATTGGAAAATGCTAAGTATGTACCCTCCTAATTTTGTTTGTTCATGTATTTTATTTTTATTTTTATTTTTTTAATGATTAAGAAAATGACTATTGAAAATATAGGAGAAGTGACCAAACCCTAGGCCTCTCTCTCTCTCTCTCTCTCTCTCTCTCTCTCATATAAAAAACCAAGAGCCCCAAATTTGATAGCCTCCTCATCCTCCTCCCTCTCCTTCCCTCCTTCGACCTCCATTCACTCACCTTGTCTATCAAGGTCTCTTTTACTTAGCTTTATTTTACTTTTTTCAAGGTAAAAAAAGATAGATTTACAATTTTCCTGCAACTTCCGAGGGACATGCATGACACAAGCAGATTCACAGGTCAAAAATTGTTCGGAGGAAAGTGGTGGTTTTACGAAAATCATTGCGTGTGGTTCTTACACGCCGCCCACATCTGTGTGTGGTCCTCACGCACCACTCCTTTCGGCAGCTTTTCTTGACACACGCGTCAGATCACCAAACTTGCCACCATTAGACCTTTTAGATCTGACTTTTGTGTCTGAAAATAGATAAGTGTATTGACTTCATAGGTCGTCACAGATTCTGAAGTCTACCAGAATTAGTCTAAACTGTAATCCGTCATTTTTCGCATCTATCTTATTGCTTTCTTTTTTGGTTTCCTTATTATTAATTAAAAAAAAAAGAGTTTGTTTCTCAGACATTTTTCTGTAGAGGTTTAGTCATATTTTTCTATGAATGATGAGGTTGAGTCTCTATTTAGGCAGAAAGTGTTGTCTCTTGGACATTTTTTTTGTAGAGAGTAACAACAATAGTGAAGACCAGACCAATCACAAAAGGAAATAATATACTAGTATAGCTTCAAATGTGTTATTTTGGTTTATGATGTCATGTTTGATATTGAGATATTTCAGAATGTATCCAGTCATAGATATAAGTTTTGCTGATGAATTAATAGTGACATTTTCTCTTAAAAAAATACTATTAGTGAACATGCAAACATTTTTTTTAAATATTTAATATATTTAAATAATATTTAAAAGAAAATAATGTAGAAATGTCGGGCCACGCCTTATTATAAGCATTGTCCTTTAATATTCTACTATTAAAAACATTAACGATCCATATCAACAATCAAATTCTTTCATAGTGGCAGATTTACAGAAATCATCATGTTTGGTCCTTACGTGCCGCTTACAACTGCGCGTGGTGCTAATATGCCATTCAATTTTGGCAGCTCTTCTAGCCACACGCGCTAGATCACCGGAATTGCCACTTCCAGATTTTTTAAATCTGACTTGTGTGGCTGAAAAGAGATAAATTTGTTGCCTTCACGCGCCATAAAAGTCTATCGAAGTTAGTCTAAACTGTAATCTATCATTTTTCGTTCTTGTTTTCTCTATTGTATAGGAAAAATAAAATTAAAAAGTTCGTCTCTTAGAAGGTTGTGTCTGTAGAGGTTGGGTTCTCTCTTTTTATTAAAGCTAGGTGAGGTTGAGTCTTTATTTAGGCAGAGTATTATCTCTTGGATGTTTGTCTGTAGAGAATATTGACAGCAGTAAAGTCCAGATTAGTCCAATCTTATACTGGTGAAGCTCCAAATGGTTGATATGAGAATATTCTTGCATGTATCTGGTCACGAATGCAAGTTTCCCTTAATGAGTAAGTGAATGATGATATTTTCCATTAAAAATAAAAAAGCAATCAAATCCTTTCGTACACGTTCGATATTCGAGCATATATGCGACCATTTCCATTACTCCTTGTCCAAACACAGTACTAACAATACTCACCATATTTTAATATTTTATTATAAGTGGGACTCTTGAAAAGGTAAGAGATCTTGGACTAATATATATCTCCTTGCTTGTACTCCCCATGTTCTGTACATGTTGCGGGCTCCAACCTTTCAAACTTCGTATCAAATTAAACCCACATTTGTCGACCCACTTAATTAAGAGCATTAATATATAAGAAAAAACATATTTTATTCTTAAAATCCATATCAGTTGGGAACTTATTTTTTTGCGGACTTATCGATTCGGAGAAAAGTGATGGTTTTGCAAAAATCACCGTGTCTGATTCTCATGTGCTGCCCACATTTGCGTGTAGTCCTCATCCACTTTCTTGACACACGTGCCAAATCACCAGGCTCGTCACCACCAGACCTTTTAGGTCAGACCTTGTGGCTGAAAAGAGACAAGTGTATTGCATTCACATGTCGTCACAAATTTTGAAGTCTACCGGAATTAGTTTAAATTGTAATCTGTCATTTTTCGCATCTATCGTATTGGCTTTCTTTTTAGTTTCTTTATTATTAATTAAAATAAAAAAAAAAAGAGTTTGTCTCTCATACGTTTGTCTGTAGAAGTTGAGTCATCTCTTTCTATGAAGGGTAAGGTTGAGTCTCTATTTAGGCAGATAATATTGTCTTTTGAACGTTTATTTGTAGAGAGTAATAGCAATAGTGAAGACTAGACCAGTCACTAAAGGAAATAGTATATTGGTGGAACTTCAAATGCATTATTTTGGTTTATGATGTCATGTTTAATATGTGGACATTCCAGAATGTATCCGGTCATAAATATAAATTTTTCTGATGAATTAATAATGACAGTTTCTCTTTAAAAAAATACTATTAGTGAACATGTGAACATTTTTTTAAATATTTAAATATATTTAAATAATATTTAAAAGAAAATAATATATAAATGCAGGGCGACACCTTATTATAAGCACTGTCCTTTAATATTCTACAATTAAAAACAACGGTCCCTATCAACAATCAAATTCTTTCTTAGGGGTGGTTTTACAGAAATTATGACGAATGGTTCTTACGTGTTGCTCACAACTGCACGTGGTCCTCACGTGTCATTTTTTCGGTAGCTCTTCTAGCCACACGCGTTGGATCACCGGAATCACCACTTTTAGATTTTCTAGATCTGACTTATGAGGCTAAAAAGAGACAAGCTTGTTGCCTTCACGCGCCATTAAAGTTTACTAAAGATGGTCCAAACTGTAATTCATTATTTTTCGTTCTTGTTTTGATCCTTATTGTATAGTAAAAATAAAAAAGGAGTTCGTCTCTTGGACGGTTGTGTCTGTAGAGGTTGAGTCCTCTCTTTTTATGAAATGTGAGGTTGAGTCTCTGTTTAGGTAGAATGTTGTCTCTTGGACGTTTTTCTGTAGAGAGTATTAACAGCAGTGAAGTCCAAACTAGTCCAATAGTGTACTGATGGAACTTCAAATGGTTGATATGAGAATATTCTCGTATGTATCCGGTTATGAATGTAAGTTTTTCTTGATAAATGAATGAATGATGATATTTTTCATTAAAAATAAAAGAGAAATACTTTTTGCAAGCGCCTGGGGTAAGCGGCGTGCAAACGGCTGCTGAGTTGTCCAAAAATAAAACGTTCCGTTTTGATTTTTACCAACTTTTCGTTCCCGCTACAAGACCCTCCCTCTCCTCCATCTCAAATCTCGCTGCATCCTTCCCTCTCTCTTCTCAAACCCACGCTGCAAGATGGCAAGACCCTTCCCTCTCCTCCATCCCAAATCACGCGACCTTCCCTCTCTCTCTGGTAATAACGTTTGGACGAGACCTCGGCGACTCGCTCTGCAAGACCTTCCCTCTCTCTCTCTCTGCAAAAAGGGTCTGGCTGTTTGGATGAAAGAGTGAGCGGATGAACTGTGGTGGGGGCAAGGCGTGGAGGGGGCTGGGCTGGATGAACCGTGGTGGCGCGGCTGAAGTTGGCTGAGGGTGTGCGGCTGGGCACTGGTTGAGAGAGAAAGAGAGGGTGATGAGCGAGAGAGTGAGGGAGAAAAGAAGTAAGTCGAGAGAGGGAGGGAGTAACCGTGAAAGGGACTCACCGAGAGGAGTAGCGACGGGCTGGGTGGCTTGGGGTGTTCGGCGATGATCTTTGTGCAGGTGGTAGTGGCGTGGAGGAGCTGGCTGTTTGCAGAGGAGTCGTGCCAAACGGAAGAGCGGGGCTCTGCTTTCGGGGTCAAAACAGAGATGTTTGTGTGCTGTGGTTCTTCGTGGGGTGGAGTGGAGGTGCAGTGGCGCGGGTCATGCACGGCGGTGGTTGGCTACTGGCGTCGAGTGCTATGGGGGTGGCAATGGTTGGCTATGGAGAAAGCGGTGTTATGGAGAATGGCAGTTGAGGTTCGGCTGTACGTGGGCAGTGCAGGGAAGAGAAGACAAGCATCACAGAGTTAATTGTCTTTTTTTCTTATATTTTATCTGATGTGGCCTGGGCGACTGCGCACCGTTTGCATCAACCGATTGTACGTAGCAGGATTGAAAATAAAAAGCAATCAAATCCTTTGGTACACGTACGATATTCGAGCATATATGCGATCATTTCCATCAGTACTCCTTGTCCAAACACAGTACTAACAATACTCACCATATTTTAATATTTAGTTATAAGTGACTCTTTTTAAAAGGTAAGAAATCTTGGATTAATATATATCTCCTTGCTTGTACTACTCCCCATGTTCTGTACATGTTGCGGGCTCCAACCTTAATTTCAAACTTCGTATCAAATTAAACCCACATTTGTTGATCCACTTAATTAAGAGCATTAATAAATAAGAAAAAAAACATATTTTATTCTTAAAATCCGTATCATTTGGGAGCTTTCTTTCTTTCTTTTTGTTTATTTATTTATTTATTTTTTATCATTTGTTGAACATGATGAACGTAAATTATTCGTTTTTATATTTACTAAGTAGCATAAAAATGGTGACCTAAATATTTGATCCAAGGATTTTGCAATTGATCAGCAATTTTAATCATGAGTTTACTTTGATAGTGTCCTAGAGAAATGCTTTGTACAAGTTTTAATATATAAAGTTGACTGATCGACTAAAGATCTGGATACAGATCATCAGCAGCTTCTCGATGATTAATTAATTAATTAATGAAGTGATTAATCTTTATCATTCTTGCTTGAAACGATCGTTGATCATGTTGATGATGGTGATCATGAGGATAGTCATCATGCATGAATAAGTACTTGCCCATTCCATGCATGCATATAATATACCATGCATGCATGATCTGGGATTTGTTTATTTGATCATGTTAACCAAAGAAAGTAGTTGTGTATAGTGGGCCGACTACGTTGTGGATGATCAGAAGTCTTAAATACTAAAAAAATATTAAGCTCTAACATGAGATAGATGGAGTGAATTTAAGGACATTCTTGTTGGTGAGATAAAAGGATGATATAATACCACTTGTTCTCTTTATAAGGACCAATGCATGTAGAATATTGTTGATGAAGGAGCTGCAGGCCACACAAAAAATAGAGGCCACAAATGGTGCCAGGGATTTCGGTCACCCTTTTAATAATTCGCATTAAAAAAAAAAATTAAGTCGAGTTGGCACACACGATCGATTTGCCTATTAATTGCATAAAACATTGCCTATTAAGGAACCAGCTTCATCTTCCTCAGCATCACTCAGGATTAATAAGCGTAAATTAAGCAGGAGATTACCTAACAAAACTAATTTATTATTATTATTATTCTTATTATTATATAGATACATTGGGGGAGGGGTCAAACCCATATATAATCTCCATTTTGGAGATGTGAGTCTAGGGCTGTTGGCTAATTCATTATATTGATTGTGAAAAAGAGTGTGATATTCATAAATAATTAGGATGGATTATAGTAATAGACTTCCTGCTTCCAAGTTAAAGGCTCGTCTTGTTTGTTTTCGTGACTAAAATCTAAAATTTTAAAAATTTTGAAAACCTCCCATCTCATCATTACAACTTTCTTAAATCCTCATACAAAATAAATAAACAATTCAACTTTTTCAAATCCCAAAATAAATATAATATTAAAAAATATATTCTAACAATACTTTATTTAATTTTTTAACTTTAATCTCAACTCATCTCATCTCATCTCTGAAAACAAACGAGGCCTTAAGAAAATTACAGTTACATGTTTATACATTAATCCATATATATGCATTTAGTTGATTTAAATAAGGAGAATGATCTGTCCCGCGCTTTTTTTTTATTTTTTAAAAAGTAGTAAAATCTGAGACTCATGTACATAAATAAATCTACTTTTTAATGGTACTAAATTTGATTTTTTTTTTTTTTTTATAAGAAGAGTACGTACAGCGTGCACGCTCTAAAATTAAATTTAACATTACTAATTTTTAAATAATTGGAAAAAAAATACAACAACTAAAAAAAGATGATGGTGGACTTATTTAACTTATTTTTGCTTGGGTGGGTATTGAATTTGTAACATTTCTTTATAGTTTTTCATATTTTTAATTCGGTACAAGTTCAATCTTGATCATATATAATTTTATTCTCGTGTTTTATTGTGATAGGAGATTGAGTCGAAAATATAAATATAGTAAGAATGATTATTTTTGTGTATTTTCTTCTTGGTCCTTTGATCATAAGTACTCCCCATGCATTCACGATTCCATGCAGGGTTAGGATTCATCACAATCCAAACAAGTAATTTTGTGAAATTAAATTCTGCTTGATGCCGACGGAATCTACATGATTTTCGTATAAATATTGATTGGGCCTGAAGGTAGTTGCATCTTGGGCTACAACTACTTCCACAGAAAATACCCACAAAAAAAATTGTACGGAATTATTATTATTATTATTTTTCTTAATAATTAAGAAAATATTTTTTAATAGATTTGTGATTTTTTAAAATATTTAATGATTTAAAAAATATTTAAAAAAATAAAACAAAAAGAAAAATTTTTTACACAATCGTTATAAATTTTCAATACATTTTTTTTTCTGTAATTAGCTTTTTTTAATTTAGAGGAGATGCCCGAAGGTTTAATTGAAGAGAAATATTAGTATGTTGCCTAAGTTTATTCTCACATTTTGATTTTTTATATATTTAATTCTCTTATTTATTTAATGATTAAAAAATTGACTTTTAATATATTAGTATATATTTTTTATTTTTTAAAAATATTTAAATATGTTAAAAAAATATAAAAATAAAAAAAAATAAAAAAATAAAAAGATAAATTTATATTAAGCGGTATGCAAGCGATCATTGTTAGGCGCACTACTCTTAATTGAAACCACCAATCATGTGGCGGTGGTACACAATCAGCTGACCATGTGGCGTGCTTTTTGTGAGTTCTGCTTACTGTTTCAATCATGTGAATATCTCCATCTACTCGAGTTAATAAAANAAAAAAAAAAAAAATAGAAATGTTATCTTTCATCTATGTTGGTATTTAACCTTTATTATAATGAAGGCACAATTATAAGTCATTCATCAATCATTAGATTAGTCCTTAATTTTTAAAATAATATAATTTGGTACCGACAAAAATCGCACAAGATTACATAAGGAAAATGTTTGTACGTCCACTCTTTTTGACCGTTGGTCAATTTTTTTTTTTTTTTTACTTTGTGATTAAGAAAGTGATTTTAAATATATTGGTGCATTTTTTTATTTTTTTAAAAATTTTTAAATATATAAAAAAATGTGAAAAAAAATACACTGAGTGGTAAGCCCAGTGGTAAGGGTGGGGTGGCAGAATAGTCCCACCATTATAGAATGAGATAAAGATTGTATCCCTTGCACCACGGAGGTGACGGCTTGGTTTGGATAGTGAAAGTGTTTGAGAATATTTGTAAATAGTAGTAAAAAGTAAGTAAAAAATAATAATAGAATATTGAATAGTAGTAAAGAGTATATGAAAAGTAATGAATAGTAATAAAAGTAGGTAAAAAATAATAATAAAATAAAAAATAATAATGAGAGTATTTTGACACCCAAACCAGGATCTCGACCAAGCATTCTAAGGCCTACGGTAGCGATTTTCGGTGTTGAAACCGTACACATACTTGCATTCATAATAATAAATAATTAAAAAACATATAAATATATAAAAAAATTGAGATATATAAATTTACGTAATTCAATATAAAATCTACGTCTATAAATTATTTGAAAAAGTAAATATATTATAATAAGAATATTTTATTGTCTCTCTTTTTTCGTACAATAGAGATTGAAGATGCTTTTAACTTAGAGAAAGATAATATCTCTCTTGAGCTTCTTGTAGCAGAATTGTTAGGGACAACCACCCTGCGTCTCCACTGCGAAACCTGCTGACGTGGCAGGTTATAAGTCAGCAGATAAAATTAAAAAAAAATAATTGGAAGAAGGAAAAGCGGCGAGAATGTATGTCAGAAATGCGGACGCATTTTCGATCTTCTTCTTTCTCTGATCTGTAATAGACCACCAAGTTGTTACACATACACTCCCTCTTTCAAATTCGTCATTCCATATCTCCCAACACACATTTCATTTAACTAATAAATAAGTTTGAACTGGATTTGAGTAAGTAAACGGCACCAAAAACATAAACAAAAAAATACGTCTTCTTCCTTTATTTTTTTCAACTCCCCGCTCTTCATTTCCACCTATTTCGCCATTGCTACTGATTTCCAAAGCTCTCGCATCCTGTTTTCCTGTAGAGCTTGGGTCCTGAGCTACTACTCCAAAAAGGTAACGTTTTTCTCCCGGTCTGTTTTTTGGTGCAAAAACAGGGGCCTTTTTGGACTCTGCTCGAAAGTGATGGAAAAATACATGCATTCCTCAGTCAAACTTCCCGACTGTCGAAAGCACTTTACCCCCTTGGAAGCGATAACCTCCATTGAAGGGCAAAAGCACCCAGTCAAACATGCTTGCCTAGTTGCCTTGGAAGCGATGACCTCCGTTGAAGGGCAAACGCACTTTACCCCACTTGGCTTTTTTCAGAAAGAGAAGAAAGACTAAAATAATTCTTGATTTGGGTAGGGCCGAAGGGGAGGAAATGACTTGTTTGCGTTTTCATTTATTTTCCTGACACGGTTGTATCAATGGTGGACTGGGCCTAGTGCATCTTGAGCACGATATATTTACACCCAACACAATTAATAATTAGTGTGCAATTATCAATATTACGTGATAAAAATGTGAATGTAATGTCAAATCTTAAGATTAACAAGAATGATTTATTTTACAACTTTTATACAAATATTGAGTACTACTACACAACCGACACTGTTCACCACAACCTCTGCACTCCAGCAGCCTACGTGGCTTTTTATTTTTTTTAGCCAAAACTTAAACGTCCGTTTTATACTGGTTTAGTAACATTCAATTTCAATTTTAGACACTCTGCAATGCTTCTTCCCCCGCGTTCTCTCCCCCACTACCTTAGCTCGTTCTCCTTTTGTTGGCCTCACCCTCCGCTCGCACCGTGTGGCTCCATCACTTCGGCACTGTGTGGGTATGCTGTCAAGGCTAACAAAATTTCGAAGTTTCTCCGGCTTCACCATTTTCGCATGGCTTCAGTCCTCCACTGCATTCTTGTTGCCAACATCCACCGTCGTCTTTTGTTGTCTGGCTCCATCGATAAGGATAAGAAATGAAAGAAAATGATTTTTATTTTTGTGTTTTCGTTTCATCTCTTCATTTCTAGCATTACTCATATTGTGTGTTGAATGGATCTTAGATTTTTTATTTGTTCGATTTGTATTTTATGGGGTTTTTGGGTTGTTGATGTTGTATACTCAAATAATAATTGGGATTTTTTTTCCCCTATTTTATCAAGTGGATGGCAGATCCATGTTTCCTGATCATTCACGGTATCATTACCATTTCACTGGTTTCACAATTTCAATTAAGCATTATAATCGTACTTCCTGTAGCACACAGACTAGTTTCTAAATAGCTTATATAACATGTTTTGAGAAATTGAAGTGTTCCTTGAAGGTACGTTATAGCTTCTGGAATAAACAAGTTTTTCCCAAGCCATGGTGCTAAGATACAGTGCGAATTCTTTTCTTCCTTTTCTGAATCATATTATCATTTTTTTTATAATAT
>QEOT01006266.1:37205-47696 GCA_003123785.1 Pterocarya stenoptera
GGATTCAATGCCTGAAGAATCTGGGACACCCATCAACATAGAGATCCCTCACCTTCAAACGGCATCTGTATATTTTAAAGGGGGACAAATCCAATAGAAATTAGACTCTCTAGCAACTCAAAAGTTCACAAAATAGAAACTCCAGTTCAACAGGAAAACGAGATGCTCTAGAAGGTAAGTCTGTCCACTCAAAGAGAGCTCTTAACTTGAAGCATATTCTAAACTCGATATAACTTTAACCTCAAATCAAAGCACTCCTCTCGCAAAAACCCAAACCCATCTACCAACTGGATGCTTCTGCTTGCCCGGTACATTTCCTTCCGACAAGCAACACCTGCAGACCTGCAAAGATGCAATCACATGATACTTTCTTACCATCATTATCTAACACACCGACCAACCCATAAGAAAATCCATTGAGCAGCTAGCAATAAGTTAGATAGCCTGATCCCCTACTGCTTGGTGTTTTTGCCCTGGGATGCAAGTTTTGCTGCAACTTGTTCTTCTGACAATGGTAAATAGTAGATCCGAGGCGTTGATTTGGTTTTCCGAAAGAGATCATCCAAAGTGACAATAGGAGGATCAATTTTCTCCGGAAGCGGAGGTGGGGGTGGAAGATGAACCCGCTCTCGTGACTGTGGTGAGTTTGACAAAGGTGGTGGTGGTGGTGGTGGGAGAGGAGGTGGGGGTGGAAGCTGCTGCCTATTATGCTGACGGGGCGAGGGCTGCGGCTGCGAGTGTNAGCAATAAGTTAGATAGCCTGATCCCCTACTGCTTGGTGTTTTTGCCCTGGGATGCAAGTTTTGCTGCAACTTGTTCTTCTGACAATGGTAAATAGTAGATCCGAGGCGTTGATTTGGTTTTCCGAAAGAGATCATCCAAAGTGACAATAGGAGGATCAATTTTCTCTGGAAGCGGAGGTGGGGGTGGAAGATGAACCCGCTCTCGTGACTGTGGTGAGTTTGACAAAGGTGGTGGTGGTGGTGGTGGGAGAGGAGGTGGGGGTGGAAGCTGCTGCCTATTATGCTGACGGGGCGAGGGCTGCGGCTGCGAGTGCGAGGTGGGAGGAGCTAGAGGAACAGTAGGACCAGAACTTGCAGGAACAGCTGGAGTTTGAGGAGCCTCTGACCGCATTTTCACTTCCTGAGTATCGACAAACTCGGCCACTAAGAGACGCCCACCATTTGGAGGCCATTGCAGGTTATACACAGCATTCCTTGTCTCTATGGCTTCTTCTACTGATGAGTACTGCATAAAAGTTACCAGAACAAGGGGGGATAAGAATATCCACATGATCCACAATTTGATATAAATTAATGCAAAAGCAAAACAAACTAGATGGGCCTGAAGGTGGTCTACTTATGTCATAAGGAGATTCTACAAGGATAACTAAAAGAACTGGACTTTGTAGCCTGGTAGAACCTCTGTCCATTTGAAAGACAACACGAGACGGTTTTAAAGTGGGGAAAGGCTATCCCTTCTTTGTAGCATAATACTGTCATAAGAACATGTGCTACTGTGAACACCAAATGAGTAGGGAATTACAGTCTTACAGTAACATAGCAATGGGTCTTGATGTGGTCCATCCAGAAACTAGTAACAGTCCCAGTTTTGCCCAGAAGTTCTTGCACTGCTTTCAAGGTAAAGGGCCGCAGAAATCGATCAATTCTAAGTGAATTAGATGGAGCTTTCTGTGATGGTGGAACTGCCCATATATAGAGGGAAGACTGTTAGATATTAAATCAAATATTGCTAGAAAACTTAATATTTAATTAGAAAAAAGTGATAACTCACCAACTCGTTCCTTGGGTGTATTATCACTATTTGTAGAGTCTGATCTAGAGAAATTACGTTTCAAACCAGTAGACTGGAAATTGTCCTTGGGAGTAGTCTGGAAAGTGTCCTTGGGAGTTGTCTGGAAAGCATCCTTGGGAGTAGTGTTAGGCGTAGAATTTGTACTCTGAGGCTCTGGAACTTTGAGGCCTTCAGAGTTCCACCTACGTTGCCTCTTGATTGGCTCATTATTTGCTGCTGCTTGATCTGTATGGACATCTAAAAAAATATAAATTACAAGAAGGAAATTTCCTATAGATGTTCAAATGCACTACACGATATAAAGAACCAAACATTTATTTTCTGTCAAATTGTATGTTAAAAAGAAAAATTGAACTTTCAGTTATATAAAAACAACAAAACAAGTTTATTGTCGAAGGTTAAACATAAATAAGGTTGCCAAAGAAGTAGGAGCAAATAAGTAGGAGTTGGGAATGCTGAAAATAAACAGAAGCTTAAACAATGATGAATACAATTAATTTTACATACATTTCTAAAACACTGACAGGTCAATCATCTATGAAACGTCGGGCAGAAATCCAACAAATAAAATTTAGGCAGCAGACTAGCTGATCTTAAAATTGAATCACATCTTGCTATGGTACTGCTTGTTTCTCATCCAGAATGACATTTTGAGCTCATCAACAAGGGAAATAAAACTAACATATATTAAGGCTAGTTATCTTAAACCAAATGCTGCCCTCAACCAGATTATAGTGGTTGAGGGGGCTAAGTAGCATTTTCCATGCAGTTGTGAAGAAGAAATAGAGAAAGATGGAAAAAATCTGTAGCCCGTATTTTCATAGGCAAAACCATTGAAAGAAATAAACCACCACGTGAAAACCACCAAAGAACAATCAATATCTGCCTCGATGACTAGCCATTTTTTCATATCGCTATCTATAACGAGAAAAGAAGCTAAAGGTGTAGCAAGGCAAAGATCAAGGGGGGAAAAAGCAGGTTTTATGTTTAGGAGAGAGAAATTGAGATATGGGCATTGATTTGACACAGCTCAGCAGTGGATAAAGAGAATGGCTGAACTGCAACACTTGGCGTCGGCTTGTTTTGGCAAGAGCAATGGGGCTTTCATCGTCATCGATTGATTACTCATTCAGAGAAGCCCGGGGATGTGCATTGTGCAAGTTGAAGAAGCCAATAACCTCAAAAGAAAAAGAAGAGGTACAGAGAGACAAACACACACACACAGAGATGGGAATCTATATCAAGCCTATCACATTAGATATATGATGGGAAATAAATGTTAAAGTTATATACAGAAGGCACAGCAATGGCAGGCTGAAAACCTTTCTTTGATCAGTAATGGCAGGGTGAAAACTAATCAAATTTTTATTTCCCTTCACCTATAATCTACTGAAGATTGTAAACAGCTCCGTGTTAAAGGCTTAAGTTATGCACTGCCAATATTAATATGCTTATTCAAGTTTCTCTTCCCCTAATTATTCAACTTTTGTCTCTCCTGACCACAAAAAGGTTTTACTTATATATAAATAGATGTATATATATATAGGTTTTGTGATTCTTAAACTGATGGCTGCTTCAATTATCATCATCTAAGTAATCAAATTGTTCAGAATTTGTGCGTATGGATTTAAAGCATCAAAGTGCTCATATAATAGATATATAAGAGATCACATATGTTTTGCATACAACAAATAAATAAATGCATAAATAAGAACATAAATAAAAATGAATGCAAAAAATAGAAAGAAAAAGATACACATCTTGATTGCAAGACTAAATAAAGCTTCAAAGCCAAACAAAGAATAGGAAGTAAACAAATGCAATAAATGATTAAAGAAACAATTCTAAAAAAGATTAAGAAGGACCATCAGGATCCAATTCTTACCATCAAGTTTTCTTTTCTCAACAGTTGCAGCTCGATGACTCTCAATCTCAACTTGGACATCCCTTTTCTCACCAGATAAAGCATCCCCAAGAACAGCAGCATGACTTTCCTCCTTCACAATAGGTACTCCACTTTTGTCGACTTCTTCAGAATTATACTTCCAATCAATTTGCTTACCCTCCAGCACATCCTCTTCCATGGAATCATCACCAGAACTTCGGTCTAAATTCAATTTTTCTGAGTACCCTACATCCGTACCATCAATTTTCTTGCTTATGTCTGCATCTGTAGCATTATTGTCATCTTTCTCTGCATCAGATGCCTTGTTCTCAAGTGGCTCTTCAACATCCATCGGATGTGATTCACCACCAACTGGGACAACAATGCTGAATGATGGTTCCACCATCTCAGGCTTAACAACATCCAGTTCTAATTTGACATGATCAGTAATTACATTATCCTTTAGTTCATTCTTTTCATTAATTGACACAGAATCAGTAGAAATAGAATCAGATTTTACTTGAGACCCAAAAATAGGGCTGACCTCAGATACCTGGTTGTCCGGGGTAGAACAGTTGAGCTTGACACTCTCAGGAGTCTTTAAACTCTCATTCCCATGCAGGGGCGTTGAACCCTCAATCCCATGAAGGGGCGTTGAACCCTCAATCCCATGCAGGGGCGTTGAACCCTCAATCCCATGCTGGGGCGTTGAACCCTCAATCCCATGCTGGGGCGTTGAACCCTCATTCCCAAGCTGGGGCGTTGAACCCTCAATCCCAAGCTGGGGTGTTGAATACTCATGCTCAAGCTGGGGCGTTGAATACTCATTCCCAAGCGGAGGTGTTGAATACTCATTACCAAGCTGGGGCGTTGAAAGCTGGGGCGTTGAATACTCATTCCCAAGCTGGGGCGTTGAGTTTCTACTCTCCTTTTCAGTTTCAAATTTCTCCAAATCCTGCCCACTCAATGCTACCTCAGATACCACAATCTCGGATACTTTAGCGCTGGTTTCAATGGCAGTTGTGTGAACAACCAGCTTCTCTTCCACCCTGCCAGAATCAGTACCACTGAAGCCAGCTTCCTCGACTTTTTCTTGATCCAAGGCTGCCACACTGTCATTAATGTCAACTTGAACCACAACCTTATCTGGCTCCTTGTTCTTTTTGCCACCATGATCAGCAAGGTATTTAGCTGTTTCTGCAGCAGCAGGCACCGACTGTGCATCTTTTGCACCAACTAAAGGTTGGGGTCCACTATTAAGACCATTATCCACATCATCTCCAGCACTTTCCATTTCAATGCGGATAGCTTCATCCAAACGTCTGATCAAATCATCCTTCAACCCCTTGATTGTCAATTTCCTTCTCTTAAGTTCCTCTTTTAGCTCTGTAACCTTCCACTGATCAATTGGCCGATTGCCAAGAATGGGATACTGTGACGACATCTTTTCAACTAAGAGTCACCTTCACAAACCCAATTAATACATTAAAATTGATACAAATAGAATAACAAAACCAAGAATAGCTTCGGCAAAATATAAAATAAAAGAGGTCTCTACGTGGCACTAAACATGGATTGGACATGGATCATCGACATAAAAATAAAATAATTGAAAATGTAGCTTTATCGAATAAAAAAAATAAGACACATGGAACTGTAGATGAAACACAACTGCAGCAACCTGACATGTACAGGCAACGAAAAGCTTACAGCAGTAAATCTTGTAGACGATTCAGTATCAAGGCTGGGGTAACAGAAACTCAACATATACATATATATTTTTTTATAGGTAATCCAGAAGTTTTATTCATAAGATCAGGATCTTAGTATATGGGTAGTTCATCTCAAAATCTGTCGAGCATGGTAATCTAGAACACTAGTTTAATCCCATAAACTATTGAATTTCGTTGGTTGTTTCCACCAAAATATATAATATCCAAACATGTTCTTAATAGCCTAACGGAAATGTATTTCTCACATGCATGTATGAGAAAGTAACTTTCATGCAAGAAAAAGACATCAAGCAGGACCAAAAAAAAAAACAGATCCAAATCTAAACTTTCAATGGGATACAAAAAGACGTCATGCTCCTTTTCGACATAATGTGTAAGCAATAAAATGATTACATGTTACAATGAGGTGCGTATTAATTCCCAGGTACGAAAAAAAACTATTAAAATTAACGAGCCATAGTTATCATACATTTTATGGGCATATAAAATAATTCCCATAAATGCTTTCCAACATACACATCCCACGCAAAGAACTAAAAGCCTTTACAAATTATCCAATTCGTAATCTTGAGAAAACAAAATCCGGAAAAAATTATCTAATAATGCTGCAACATGCAACAAAATCAAACCAGCTCAAAGGTTAAAAAGGACCACCTCAATTGCTTTCAATAGCCAAGAAATCTAATCACCGGAAATATTTCCATCAGAAACCAAAAACTTCAAATTGAACACAACGCCAGAAAAATGTGTGGAACAAGCCCTAATTAATCCAGGCACCATTCGCCCCAGTATCAAACAGAAATGAAGAACGAAGACTGAAAAACAAACCATTGATGAAATAGATGGCAATTACTCACAGGAATAGTCGGATTCGCGGCGAGGAAACACTCAAAAGCCTAAACTTCCGTAAGGAAAAGGAGATGATATGTGAAACCCTAATTTCACAACACAAAACCCACACATTAGAGTAAGAACACGCAAACCCGCAAAAATACGAATACACGTTTAATCTCTGTAAACTCAGCTTCCAATCATTTCGTTTCTTTTTCCTGAAAAAAAAAAAACGACAACAAAAACACAGATAGATATATCTGAAACAGAGAAAACGCCGAAACGAAATGAACAGCAAACAATATCTAATTGTTGAAGCGATTAAAAACAAAAATACACAAGTTTTGGTCTAGGGATTTTCTTTTGGAGTTGTCTAGGGTTCCTTTCTAACGCTCGCTTCGAAGGTCCGTGTTAGTTTACAAAGGGGATGAGGGGACGACTTTATAGGGAGCGTTTTCAATCTAAAAATAAATAAAAAAACTCGACCCAGGCATACGGGGGGGAAGGCCCCGCGAACGGCATCCTCCATGGAGGCAAACGCACCGTTTTAGAGTAAATAAAACGGTGCGTTTAGTTGAAGCGAAATTGCGTAAATACCTCAACTCAACGAAACGGTGCGTTTCACATTTTCACTAAAATTGGTTTCTCTCCCCTTGCTCTCTCTCCCCCCCCCGCCCTCTCTGTGCGACTTCCATTCCCAACCCTAACCCTAACGCGACAGACCATTTCTCCTATATGCTGGAGGGTTTTGCTTGAGTACTCAGATTACTTCTTCAATTTTCTCCTTCGGTAATGAAGTCTTGTGCTTCTAGAGGTGCAATTCTGGGTCATTAATCATGCCAATGTAGCTTTGCTCCAGCTTCCATATAACCTGTTTTTAGTATTTGGTTCGTGATAGTGGCTTTGGTTTTTAAATTATTCTCAGTTAATATTTGATCAGTAGTTTGTTTTAGTTTTATTTGAATTTTCCTCATTTAGGCTTCGTTTTTCTCTGAAATGATACTGCCATGGAAGATTTGAATATTCTAGGAGTACGTGTATTTTCTTAATCTTTCATTTAGCTGAATTTTTTTTTCTCTGTTTTTTTGTTTTCCTTAATGGAGTCCAATTCAAGGCCCCTTATGTTGTCTTGGATCAATTATTGATTGCTAGATAGATTGCATTATTCTGTCAAAGGTAATGTCTTGTATACATACCATACATTAAAAAGTTATATTTGGAAGTTAATACAGAGGACATACCATTCTTACTGTTAACATATTAACATTTAGAAATGAAAACGTACGGAAGTCTTCTCTGAGCTTCCTCTAAGGAGAAAGCTTAGGTGAAGGGATAGTCTCGGCTCACTCTTCTGAGTGAGGGAGGAGGAGTCTTCCCTGGTTGTTTAATCATCAGACTGGGGTCGGTTGCAATGGAGGATCTGGAGGAACGGTGGGATAAACTTCAACTTACAGAGGAAGAGAAAGAGGTGATTTGAGGTAAATACAAAGCACATGAGCAAGGTCACAGAGGAGGGAAATAGAAGTTTGGCAGGAAAATTGATATCTGATCGAAAGATAAGCAAGGAAAGCCCTCCCATCTCAGAAAAGGTAATAAGATACGGATTGAAAAATAATGCATTGAAAGATCACTACACTTTCATACTATTGTCGAAAAATCAAAATCTCAAGAAACCCATATACACTGACATGATAAATAACACAAGATGAGGGGAAAAAAATTAATCTCTTTTAACAAACTTTCCCTGTAATTCAATTTGCAGCAGATCACTAATTTCTTCACAAATGGGTCTGTCTTTACTTATTAGACCACTGGAACTCTATTTCTAAATTCCGTGAGGGCCCACTTTTGCTTTGTGGCAACAGAGTGTACGCGCCAGCAACTGCACCCAACATTACAACCCTGTCGATCTGGATTGTTACTTTTCCAAATGAGCTCTGCCATTGGATGAAAAGAGGACTAATTATTAAGATGCAATTTAATGGAAAATCAAGAGTAGTAATAGGAGAAAACAGTGTCTTCATATGTATTCCAGTGTTAGCTTCTCATCTTATTTACCTTCCCCATTTTGCTCTTGTTCTTGCAAGAAATATGAAGCTTCTGGCCCTTCGGCGGACTCTCAAAGGACCATGAAAAGCTCTCATCCCACTCTGGATTTGGACCAGTTGCAACCACCTGACAAATTAACATTTATGAAAAGTTATATTGGCAATAATATGATAAGAGCAGCCAAATACACCACTAAGGATGAGATGAAAAAGAAAAGGCTGAGTAACCTGTGGCATAACTATAAAAATGATGTAATGATTGAAAGGCATCTAATGAAATACAGCTTTGTTCGGTGCAATGTTGTGAGCAATGCCACAAAACTTTTCAACATAACCAAATATTTTCATTGCAAAGTAGAATCAAGAACAATCAAAACAACAGGCTAAAGGAAATGCAAAGTAATTATGTTTGGCCTATAGCCCATGTCCATTTAAAGATGACAAGAATATGTATGAAGATGAAAAAAAGCAGCATTTAAACAGAGGCTCCCTCAACCTCAACAACAATAAGATGCTTTATGCATATGTTACATGAGCAGGTCTAGAAAAGCCAATGACGATTATTAGCCTTCCTTTGAGGCACCGGGACTAAATACACAATTTCGGAAATTTTTGTGAATTATTTGGCCAAAAAATCAAATAATATAGCTCTTGGTTTGGGGATTATCTTCATTTGTACTCTATAAAGAGTGAAGTATTCAAGGCAAGATTGTTCCCAGAAAACATATGTTAGATCGGAAGAACACAGTACATAAGTAAATAAAAGCATTTTACCTTGGTTTGCCTTGGTGGAGTGTTGCCAAGCGTAAGCTTACAATAAACACTAGGGTTTCCCACTGACTGCTTCATATTGTTACCGCGCTTGATTATCACTACCAATGTACCTGGCAAACACTGCAAGAGAAATTCTGCCTTCTCCTGAAACCGAGGAGGGCCAGACTGGATTAGGTATTGCAGCAAGGGGATTGCATCCGCAGCGGCTATTGACTGGGCTCTAGAAACTTCCGCTGGACAANTTTGCCTTGGTGGAGTGTTGCCAAGCGTAAGCTTACAATAAACACTAGGGTTTCCCACTGACTGCTTCATATTGTTACCGCGCTTGATTATCACTACCAATGTACCAGGCAAACACTGCAAGAGAAATTCTGCCTTCTCCTGAAACCGAGGAGGGCCAGACTGGATTAGGTATTGCAGCAAGGGGATTGCATCCGCAGCGGCTATTGACTGGGCTCTAGAAACTTCCGCTGGACATGCTGACCAAGCTTGTCGGAGAAGAAAAAGTGCGTCCAAGGAAGCTTCTTGAGTTGCCTCTGAACCAGTTTTGAGGGATGTAACCAGATGGGGAATGCTAAGAGTTGCAGGCTCAGTGGCTCTCAAACGTGGGAAGTTACTGAAGAGAGCATTTAGAGCTTTCAAATATTCCTCATTCACAGTTCCAGTGGCCCACAAATCTTTTTCAATAGCAGCTGCAAGATGCAAGACCAAAATAAGCATATCAGCCAACCGGAGAAAAAGGAAAGAAACTGCTTGCGTGACAAAGTCATAATCCATCCAAGCAATAACAGGTACAAACGTAGACCATAGCATAGAAAGAAATGGCACATTGGAAGATTATCGGTTAAATTGGAAATATGATGCAAAATTGTGACAATTTCTAGGTTAAATTGGAAACATACTTCATGAAACATGATTTCTTATAAAATAGCCTCAAACATTCCCAATCGAACTATGTTCTTGGCAAAAGGAAGTTAGTTATAATAGAAAATCCAGTACAAACATATTAAAATTGACATTGTGAATCAATGAAGTAACAAGATTTGTGCTGCAAATCACACTGGTAAGACTTGAGAAAATTGCCACAATTAAGAGGACCAGTATAAGCTGAATCTCATGTTGCAGATAAGACAATTAAATATATTATCTGAAACAAGAATCAAGAGAACTCACCAGTTATAGCTCTGACTGTTTCACTAGAAGCGTACTCTTGAATAGTATGATTAGAGAAGAGAAGTTTGACAAACATTGCTGCCTGTATGGATGTATCTGGATCACTCGAACCAACAAGATCCAATACAACCTGTACGCCACCAGCCTCAGCAACTGCTCTTTTATTTGAACGACTGTACATCACAAGGTTTTGCAGTGCACATATAGCTACCACTTTCATTTCTTCTGTAGG
>QEOT01006266.1:54391-98433 GCA_003123785.1 Pterocarya stenoptera
AATGGCAGAAAAGCATTGAATATTAATGAAAATGAAACAAAAGTTTCAAGCTAATAATGTCAGACTAGGGAACAATAAATAGGGCAGGTATAATCATGCATGTCCAAGGGTCCAGTGAATATAATAATCCATTTTTTGTAAGTATGAAAATGATAGTCCATTGGAAAATAAAAAGTTAAGTCTATACAATAAAATGAAAAAAAATGCAGATTTAATCATCCATTATTTTATTAAGTAAAAAAATTATGTTAACAGTAGGAAATTGAGAAAAAAAATAAAAGAAAAAAAATCCTGCATTCCAAAAACATTTGCCAATTTTATTTCCAAACTTTTAAATTTTTAATTTTTATAAGGTACTTAAATTCAGCAAGGGGCGCAACCAAGTACATGGGAAGCATACAATAGTTCCTATACAATAGAAAAACACCCGACTATAGGAATGAAGAAAAAGAACATAATACGATAAAATCTATAAACTAGAGGAAAGGAACTTCAAACAAGAACATTATAGACAAGAAATATTGGTCAGAATTTCGAAATTCAAAAAAGAAAATGAAAAGGGAGATTGAGCGGCCAATCAGATCTCACACATTCAATCCACACGTATCCCCCATTCAATTGACGTCATAGGGTTCATAGAATGCAAATGAAGTATCAAGCATGCAATAAATGGAAATATATTAATTGAATTTCTTATTAAAAAAATACAGATTACCAGATCATTAGAGGGAAGGCTGCCGCCATTGCTGGCGGCAAACCTCCAAGCTAGTGTGGCCGCCAGTTTCGGTTCACGCCAAGATTCCAAAGCAAATCAATCCAGAACCCTCCCGTTCTCCAGATCTACCCCCGAGATCCAGTCAGAACATCAAAGAGCTTCCTGCCCACCCAACCACACAACACCGTAAATCCGAGAATCCCAATTCCAATTGAACAAAAAATCACTTCAGAATGTTTGTAAGCCAAACCATCTATAGCTATGCTAGCTCGCAAAATATAGAGACAGTAACAATAACTAAATGACCGAAGCTCAATTATGCTAGGCTAACAACAATAGAGATCAATTACTCCGCCTCAGTTCCATTTTCTTTTATGCTCTGTTCGGTTATACAATTAATAAGGCAGAGCTACAAACATAAAGAAGACGGCAAAGAACCTGAATATAGTTTTCTCTCGGTTTCCAAACAGAGAATAAGTTTTCTCTCGGTTGCCAAACAGAGAATAAGAGAAATGGAATGTAGGTAAGTTACGAGTCTTGAACAGATTTCAGTGAATTCGGAGAAGGAAGCAGTAGATCGAGTAGTAGAGAATAGAAGACAGAGACTCTTTAGTCGCAGTCAATGAAGAATCAAAAATGGGAGAATGCATGAATCCGGTACCGGACTTTCGCAGGATGCAACGGAATGGCATCGGATTTCGAAGAATTTACGATCTTGACCAATGCATTAGCTAAAATGTAATAGGGCCAGAGAGGGAGAGAGATGCAGACCTTCGAAGAGTAATGGAACTGTGCTGTGGAAGCTCTTTGACGCATCTGCGGGTTTCGTAGATGGAAAGGGAGAGTGGAGAGAGAGAGAGAGAGAGAGAGGAGTAGCTGGTTTCACAGCCTCACCGACAAAGTTGTAGTGGGACAGTAGCGTAGAGCTTGACGGCTTGCTTGGCTTCGCTTGGCTCCCATTCGGCCAAGCCGTTCCGAATAACGGTAAGTTTTTTTTTTTTTAAGATTAGAATAAGCTACTCTCAGAGCTTCCGCTGTAATTTTTTTTTTAAATTTTTCTTTACTCACAGATTTAAGTAAATATTTTTTAATAATATTGTAATTTTTTTTATATTTAAAAAAATTATTAAAAAGTAATAAGAAAATACATTTAAAAAAATAAAAACACAACAATTACACTAATATTAACTCTCAGCAGGAGCTCGAGTCACGGACGAGCCACATGGAGGGAAAGTGTTTCTATAAAATCACCCAAAGTTTTATAATTGAAAATTGGTAACAATCTCCCTCTATGTAGAGAATTAATAAGTAGTTTTTTGTTAAATATTTTGTCTCTCAACATTGATTGAAAATATGTGACAGTATGTAAACTTTTTTTTTTTTTAAGGACAGTATGTAAACTTGTAATGTAAGAGTTTTTATTTTGAAAAATGAATAAAAAAAGTTTATAATAAATTATTTTCTTTACTTTTTAAAATTCATTAATTGTCATAATTATATATTTAAAACAAAACAAAGAAGTTACCCTCAACCACCGCCACGCAGCGGCCAATGTGACTAGAAATCGGCCCCAAGGCCCTTAACTAGTAGCCACTTCTTTATTTCAAAAGGCTCATATCTTATTGATTTATATTACATGAAGTTATTTATTAACTCTATCTCGTTTGGATAGTGAGTTAAAATGAGATAAATTAAGATAAAAATTAAAATTTTAATAAAATATTATTAGAATAATTTTTTTAATATTATTATTATTTTAGATTTGAAAAAATTGAGTTGTTTATTATATTTTATATGAAAATTTTAAAAAATTATAATAATGAAATGAGATAATATAAGATGAGATGAAACACTTCGATTATCCAGAAATTTTACTCCTTCCCATGATTTTAACGGACAGAGAAGTTAGTTGTATTTACTAATCATCATATTCATAAAATTCAACATATTGCATCTTCCAACTTTAAAAACTTACTAGCAGCATTTTTTTTTCCATATTAATAACTAAGATAAATAAAGAAAATATTTAACGCGGTATAATCTTGATAATTAACTAGTTGTGTATATTATAATATTTTATTATTGAAAAAACATGTAATATATAAAAAGAAATTATATTTACAATTTTAGAGTATGCAAATTTCGCACAAATCTTTTGAAAAAAAAAAAAAAGATCTACTATTAAAAAAGTAATTTTTTAGTGTGAGTCTTAAATTTACTTCTTCTTTTTTTCAAATGCAGAGTTTGCACACTGTATTCACATATAAACTTTAATAATTAAAAGTGAAAAAATATCAAAAAATATATATTTACAATCATATAGTGCGTAAATAAATAAATATAAAATTTATATAAAAAAAATTAATTTTTTAATTATGAATCTCATTATTTTTCAAAAAAAAATATCCAATACTTATGCAACTCATTACTGTAACTTTTATTATTATAACATTATTCAAAAGAAATCTCCAAACCAAAATATTTTTGATCATGAAAATTGTGAATAACCTGGAAATTTGGGAACCAAGAAATACCATGGTAGCTGATTTCTTCTTTAGAAACAAAGTCGAGCCAAGCCGAAAACAAAATTGAGGATATACCCACGTGGATCCTCGCAGTTGGTTGAGAACATTTCTCTCTCTCTCTTTTTTTTTTTTTTTAAATTGTTATTGACAAAAGACAATCAGTGGTTAAGACTTTAGATAGTGAGATACACCTAATAACGATAAATACATTTTTCATTCATTAATGGTCTCAATCAGTATTCTCGACGTAATGACGAAACTGCCTTTTTAGGCCGATCAGCAGTGTGAAGACGCTGAGCTTAAGCCGTGACAAAATGGGCATTTTGTTGACATAAGATTGAAGATTAGTGTTTGAGAAACTTTATGTAAATCTGAAGATTTAAGAGGTTCGCTAAGAGTTTTTTGTTTTAGTAATTTAATCCAATATTCTACGTGTCTTTGATGTGGGACCTGTGGGGATGATTAAGACAGAATACCAGTAATTAAAATTATGTGCACAAGAACATTAGAGTTTCTATTAGTTTAGTTATGTAGGGCCATATTTCTTTAATAAAAGAAAAAAGGGAGGAAGAAATAATTCCTGGAAGTTGATCTTTCAACCCATATGATTGAGACAGTAAATTCATACCAAAAATATGATAATTGATAGACTGTAATCACATCATTTTTCTTGCATTGTTAGTTAGAGAAGGGTGTGTTACTTCATGTGCAATTTTCAGCAAAAATAATGGTGGTGGACACTGAAATGTACCTCATTCCCACCTTATTTTAATTACAGAAGTTGAGGAGGTGGGAGAAAAATGTGTTGCCTGTTGCGACCATTTTTCAACAATATATTGAAAGTTCTCAAAACCCAGATGAACGTCTGGGTTTGGCCGATGCTTGGTCCCCATCAATGGGACATATGAAGGAAAGTGTTTAGTTTGCTGGATTTTGTTGTCCTTGATAGCTCTGTCAATCCAAACTTCTATGTTGAGATTTCATATTGGATCCACTTTTTCTTTTTTTGAGTAAAATCTGTAACACACCACAAAGAGTTGGAAAGAATCATTTCACTTCGAGAGTGAGGACCTCTGAGTAGAAGAAGAAGATAGAAGGGAAAATTGAGTTTTCTACTATTGTTTGGATGATTCTTCAGAGCCAAGTTGCTCAATACATATAACCCACTTACTGGGCTGGACTAAAAAGTAACAACAAGATAATAAAACTACAATCTGCAAACTAGCTAACGTTATGGGCCTAAGCCCACTATCTATTACAACCCAAAGGTCCCATACAATAATCTAAAGCCAAAACATAGGTAAAAAGAAATAAGAGTAAAAGATAAATGTGGCCCATGCACGCGGGTTGAGTCTAAGTTAATTAGGCTTCATTGCCATCCCCTTCAAAGAACCTTGTCGTCAAGGTTGAGCGCACCTCAGTAATATTGTATACATATCCATCAGTTTCATAGCTACCAATTCTAACCCAAAAAAAAAAAAATGATTAAAATTCGTTAAGATTATCTCTCTTAGTGAGTCAACCCAAGCTTGCCCAAGGATTAAGTTGTTGACCCTCGTTGCCCAAGAAAACACAAATGCAGTAGTGAGGTACATCACCAGCAATAGCTTCCTCATAGAAAGCATTCCCTGCAAAATGCCATTATTTGGTTCCAACCTTTGTTGAAAGCAAGTCAGTGCTTACAATGTAGTATCTGGGTTTATCTCGTTATTAGGAATAATCACAGCCTTTGTAACTAGCTTTTCGAGATATGCTTCTACAATTTCAACATAAATTCTTCCCACTGGCTTTATTGCATCAAGAGTTATCTTGACAACCTTATCATCAGCCTTGCCAGCGACAGTTGTAGCGTCAATGTCACCAGTATGCCCCGCCATGTCACCATTTTGTAGATTGACACGCACGTAGTCAAATTTACAGCAAGTATAGCATCTCTCACTTTTTCGATAATTTCCACTGCCTTCATCTTTGGTTGGACATTGAATGTAATTCTGAAATCACTTGGAATTTCCACTTATTCCTCCAGTGTTGGCTTAAAATATCTAGAACAATTTCCATTCCAGCAGAAAGTTACATGGCCAACTTCGATGGCCTCACTGCAAGAAAATATACAGGTTCCATTTTTCATTAGATATTCATAAGATATTCTCTCAATTTTTAGAGGTAAAACAAGGTAATGACTTGGAAGCTTTAACTCGCCATCATTCTGAAACATTCTAGCATAACAAATTTTAGGAAATAGAGCCCGATCGAATATGTAAAAATTCTCATATTCAAGTGCCTTAGCAATTCTGTTCATACATTCTGCTCGGAAATTGAATGTAACCACTGCATCCCCATCACTTCAGGGCCAACATGCTTCCCAATCTCATCAACTATAACAATAGGAAGCAAGTAATGGTCATTGGCTTTAAGTTCTTCATTTAGTTTTTTGACATCTCCAACCTTATATCCAAGATTAGCACACATGGCCAAGAGTATATTGTAGAGAACTACATTTAATCCCATCCCTTTCTGCTTCATCTCCTTGTTGGTTAACCATGTTAGAAAACCAACAACAGACAATGAGAATAACATCAAACCAGCAGTAGACTTCCAGCAAGCCATTGGGTCAAACTTAGAGTGAAGGGTACCAAACAGAGGTGCCCCACCTATCTCACAGAAAAGACTAATTCGACTTAGGACAACATTAGCTTCAACGAGTGCAATTGACCTATTTATTCTAGTCTCTACAATGTACATAGGAGCTGCATGCATTGCTAGTCCATCAGCATCTATCATAGTAGAATAATTAACATCATCAGAATCACCTCCGCACAATCAGCCTTCAATAAATTTTTAGAACCCTCCCAATTCTCACATCAAACCCACTCCACTCCACACTCTAAATTCTTTTCCAGCACATCCTTCTCCACCACACAACCCAAATAATTACTCTCTCTCTCTGAGTGACATGATGTATTACATTATTTGCTACAGAAAAGTTCTGGGGCTCTTTTAATAGCTCAATGGTGTCCTGGCCATTACAATGTCTTCCCAAAGGGTTTCTTTCTCTTCCTCTATTAAAGGGCTTGAAAACAACTTTAATTGACAAAAAATCAAGCAGTTGAGGAGCAAGGTTATTATCTACCGAAACTTGCAACCCATATGAATTCTCCATTCCCCTCCATCAGAGCTTACAAACAAAGTATAAAAGACCCCATATATCTCAAAATCACCTTTCATGGTATGTTGTGCACTAGAATTTCGACAGAAACTGAAAATGGTGACATGGGAAATGTGCTTACCACTGGGAATGGAGACAGGAACTGCCGCATCATCATAGGTCATGTAATTCCCATCCAAACGGGGCACATCTCATGGTTCAAGCAAGGATCAAGTTAAGGCTATGGAGCAACTTCGGATCCCCATTGTTGTTTTTGCATGAGATAAAAACTGATCTGGACAACCAGAGACCAAAGCTGTTGCAGCAGGTTTTGAGGTTGCAGTTGAAGACCTGGGTCTTCTTTACAGAAGCCGAAGTTGTTGCTGCTACTCCTCTCCCTATAGGCAAGGCTTTGTAACTCCTTGAACGACCCAGCAGCGCGAACGACAACGTCGACGAAAGTGACAGAGGCCGACAAGATTGCCTTGTCCACCATGGATGAATGGAACTGGCGTGGATGTGGAACCACACCTAGGATTGAGGTTTTTGAGAGATATATGGGTTGAAATATAGTATGATTGGTTTTTTGTGGTGAAGGTGAGGAGTTGAGAAACTGAAAATCGATTCCACGATAGTCAAACTTTCGTTGGATGGCTAGGCATTCCCCTTTTTTAGTCAATGTTTAGTTAGTGCTATGGACGACCAACATAAAGGAAGGAAAGAGAAATTAAAATCTTTTTTTTTTTGTTTTGAAACAGAGAAAGTTAAATCTAAGAGCAAAGGAAGGAAACGAAAGTTGGGGACAGAGATCTGAGTGTGGAAAAAATAATTTTTGATTTGTAAAGGGATTTTTGCGAACAAAAGAAAGAGTAATTGTGTCGGAATAACACTGATCTCATTCTTCTTCTTCCTGCAGCTTACGAAGCATTTGTTCAAGATGATTAAATTTTTCTTCAAAATTTTTCCTGCCATCAATTACATATTGATGGAGTATTTTGAGAATTTCATGAATTCGTTCAATTGCCTCACTCATTTTGTTGAAAGATTCAAAGATTTCCTCCATGATGGCACAGAGATCGATGTCTCTCTCTAATACCACTGATACCAATTTACAACACATCACAAAGAGTTAGAATAATCTCTCTAGGACCTCCGGGTAGAAGAAGAAGATAGATGAAAAAATTGAGTTTTCTGATACTGTTGAGATGATTCTTCAGGGCTAAGTTGCTCAGTACATATAATCCACATACTGGTCTGGACTAAAAAGTAACAACAAGATAATAAAACTATAATATGCAAACTAGTTTACATTACGGGCATAAGCCCACTACCTATTACAACCTAAAGGTTGCATACAATAATCTAAAGCCAAAACATGGGTAAAAAGAAATAATAGTAAAAGCTACATGTGGCCCATGGGCCTGGATTGTGTCCAAGTTAATTAGGCTTGTTACAAAATCTCCATTTTTTAAAACTATCCATGAATAGCTCAATTCCTATCTGATCAGAAGTACATTACAAAATGAGTAATTTTATATATAATTGTGAAGTGTGTAAACGTCATGTAATCGTTTTAAAAAAAAGTAGAATCTATTATTATTATTATTATTTTTATGTAGGTCTCATGTTTTATTTACTTTTTTTAAAGTGATTTCGCAACAGTTGCACAATTTATGATTGTAAATATCTTTTTTCTTAGTCTCTCGGATTCAATACTAAATGCCATCGAGGAAAAAAGGAAAACTCATAACCAATATCAACTACGTCGAAACTGTGTGCGTGTGTAGTCATCTACGAGTCCGATTGGTTTGCTGGGTTTGGAGTCTGTTCTATATAAATAGACTGCTATTTGCTATACAATAATAAAGCTGTGAATAAATTTCTTAAGAACGTAATTCGTGGAAGGCTGAGATAACATTAACAGTAGTGTCTCAGCTCTATTTTCTGTCATACTGGAGCTACAAATTCAAACACAGACCCATTATTAACCCAGGCTCTTATCAGGTTGGTATGTTAAGTCAAAACAAACGTCAAGGAAAGTAACATGTCCCTGTCAAAGCAGCTTGCATCTAGTATTTTATTCAATTCTACCATGTCATCTAATGAACAAAGGGGTACACACGATTAGCTCTTAGGCATTAAAACAAAATTTTATTTAGAGGTGAGGTCGTTGATAATCTGACACCAGGTCACGAGTACATTGCAATTACATACAAAAACCGCCATAAACTTGGGCTGTGCTCAAGCCTCGGAGGAGGAAAGGTTGTCTTGTTCTGGGTAGTGGTCTGAAAAACCAGACCATTTTGCAAACTCAACTAAAAGATCAAAGAATTAGAAGACGTTCAAAATTCATTTGTTAACTGAGGCTAATGGCGGTAGCATAAGATTGAAGCAGAGTCAGAGCTTGCTCTGTAATAGCCCTGTTCCTCACTTGCCTCACCCAATCACCAACTATTTCTGCAGCTTGGGTGTCTCTAACACCTTCTTCAAGAGCATCTGCTGCTTCGGCAAGTTTTCCTTCCCGCATGTAGTTCTCAACTCTATTGATGACAGATTCAATTCCATCACCCGATTGATCAACTTCCTTGACCTAGAAAAGCCACGAGGCAAAGTCAAACATCTTTCAAATAAGTGAGTTACGTGTATATTTGATGGAGAGTAGGCCCCATATCTGCATACCTTTAACAAGGATGCGACATGTGCCAAAGAATGTGCCAAGATGCCACCACCTCCAGGAGGGATCAGGCTGAAGTGCCGTAGCGTCCCTTTCAAGGCATCAAACTGCAGTAAGCATGAGGTTAGCAGGATTTTTTTCCCCCCCAAAAGAAATGGTTTCAAACATTTGGAACCAGTATCAAGTTAAACTTTTTGGTGATTGCGAATTTGTGAGGACAGAATGAACAGGAGATGTGTTAAGCATCTGCACTTACACAAATCAACGTGAATCACCAATACCAAAAACTTGAGTTATTCAACTAGGTCCATCCCTAACCATTAGTTAGGATACTTGATTTCCCACCATTCACACATTTGCAAGTTTGCAACAAGATCAATTAAATGATAACTATTTTCAACACACTTAAACAAGCTGGTCACCTCATCCTATATGCCTCATGCCACAGCTAAATTGTGGAGAGATGTTTAGCTATAAATCTTCTGGAAATTCAGTAACAAAAGAGTCATGAGGAAACCTGAGGATATAACAACCAAACAACTGATATCATGAAAAATTATTTGGATTCAGTTCTAATGACTGCAGTTTTATTAAAACAGCTTAAAAATTGGCCACTAAAATATTCTATGCTAGGTTAAAAATATATATTCCATCACCAGAACGAGAAAGTCCTAATTATCATATAAATAACATTCTTATTTATTACTTCAGAGAACAAAAAGTTGAAACTTGTCCTGTGAGAGTTTATCTTAGCACCAAGATTTTCAACAAGACAATTCATGGACCATGCATACAGATGTGCAACCACTTTCACTTTAAAAAAAAAAAAAAAAGCTCAACCAACTATGGCAACCAATCCAGCTACAGAATGTGAGAATATGAATACTTATGCCAAATTAGTCATCAACCAAACTTTGAAAACTTAGACGCGTAGTTACTAGTGTTATTGAAGCATAGTCTGGCAAGGTTACAAAAGATAACAATCAACAGCATTAAATAAGTATTTGCGTCTAATAATAGAAGAAACAATATCCACCATGATTTATGTTACAGTTAGAACATATAAATAACTTGCCTTTTGATTCAATTGCAATGGAGTTTCAGCGCCATTTTTACGTGTTTCTTCGGGAAGAGAGGATAAGACCAAATCTAAAACGGAGTCTTTATCACCGCTATCAAGATAAGAGTGCAAAGCATCTATTTCTGTCTGAATTGGTAGTCCTTTTGAAAGTGCATCTTCTACTGCAACCGCTCCCTGCAAGACCAAATACAAATAACAGTTAGGGTCTTAATTTTGCACGCTCCAAAAATATAACTAACAACAAAGAGGAAAAAAGATGGAGGAGAAGAGAGAAAAGAACAAGACCATAATAAAATTAAAATGGGAAGTTTACCAAAGCAAGCTTGTGGGTAAAGTGACTCTGACGAGCTTCTTCGGATCGTGCATAGAACGCCATGCACAAGGCATTTATCTACAAAAAGTAAAAACTAAATTAACAATGGACCATAGAATTCAGGGAGCAAACGGCTAAAAGCATGCTTAGAAATGTAAAATACAATATAATAGAGATTGATCATGAAAATGATATGTAAAACACAAACTAAACCTGTTTAAGAAAGGATTGGGTTTAGCCCAGCTATAATATAATCAGTGTCACCTTCTGTGCTTTAGTTGATTTACCTGCTTCAGTGTCAACCCAATACCCACCTTCATGCATGGTATGGGTCTGTTATAAGTGAAATAAACCTGTTTGTTCGTTTCTGTGTCAAAAAAGTCTATTGAAGCTACTTCAAATACTACTGTGCCTATATCTTTTTTTGCTTTTTACAAGTAATAAGATATTTTATTGGTATAGAAATAGGCATAGCCCAAGTATATAGGAAGTATACATGTGATTACACCTAGTTAGGAACTAGCAATGGTTACAAGGAAATCATGAAAGTTGAGACCATTAAACTCTATAACAATTGCCCACATAAATAGAGTCTTCCAGAAAAAACTCTTGAAACTGTTCCCAAGAACGCTCTCGATCCTCAAAATTTTAGTCATTCCTTTCACTCCAAACACACCAAAGTAGGCAAATGGGAGCCATCTTTCACACAACTGTAATCTGTGGTATCCCCGTGATCCCTCTCCAACTAGCTAATAGGTCGACCACCCTCCTTGGCATAACCCATGCTAATCCCATTTTGCTGAAAAAGTAATTCCATATGGCCCTTGCAAACTCACAATGTAGAAGTAAATGATTCACTGTTTCACCACTATTTCTATACATACAACACCAATCCATAAGGATAAGCCCACGTTTCCTTAGATTATCAATAGTCAAAATCTTCCCTAAGGATGCAGTCCGAACAAAAAAAGCAGCCTTGGGAGGTGCTTTACTCCTCCAAATGCTTTTCCAAGGAAAGTGATTACTAGTTTGAGTAGTGAGAACCTCATAGACAGAGCGTACAGAAAATTTTCCTTTGCTGGAAGGTGACCAAACCAACTTGTCCAACCCTGTAATAGCTCCAATGCTGTATAACAAGTTAAAGAACTCAACAAGGATACCAACCTCCCAATCATGTGCCTCCCTAATGAAACTGACATTCCACTGTTGTGAGCCATTAGTGATTTCCCTCAAGTCTGCCACCAAAGCATCTTGTTCCGGTACAATTATGACAATAGAGGGAAAAGCATCCTTAAGAGCCGTATCTCCAATCCAGACATCATGCCTGATTCTATTACCACCCCCCAAACATAGTCTAGTGTGGCTAGAGAAAGACCTCCAACGTTTCCAAATATGCTTCCATAACCCCACTCCATATCCCCCCTAACTTCATTGGAGCACCAACCCCTCCTTATGCTCCCGTACTTAGTATCAATCACCACCTTCCATAATGTATCCTATATTTTATATGTATCCTATATAGATAAGGCGGGATGCTTATTGAATGTGGATGAGTAAATAAGTTTTCCATTTTGTGGATTCAACAAGATAGAGCACAAATATGGCAAGGATTCAGTACAGATACATTTAGGGAGCAAAAATTTGAATTTTCTAAAGGAAAGATGGGGGAACTAAATGTATATCAAGAAGATACATTGTACACCCCCCCTGAGGGGGAAAACTTCATTACTTGTATATAAAATGGAGAATTAACCATAGAACACACGCTCCGATGTTTTGGATGCTAGAAACCTTCTACAAATGCTTAATACAATTTTTAGGGGAGCAAGGATTTTTAGCCCCAGTTTGGATTGGAAACTCATCTCAACTCGTCTCATCTCATCATTACAACTTTTTCAAATTCTCACACAAAATATAATAAACAATTCAATTTTTTCAAATTCCCAAACAATAATAATTTTAAAAAATAATATTCTAACAATATTTTATTCAACTCATCTAAAACCATCTCAACTCATCTCTGAATCCAAACAGGGTTTATAGCATCAATATTAGTTATTGTTTTTTTTTTGACAGGGGAACCACCACATGGCAGAGCCTTTAGGAATCACTCATGGAACCTAAACCCCCGGAGAGACTAGCACAGCAACCCACAACCATGGCCTCCCTGTTAGACCCCCACGTAAGGCGGCCTCTAAAACCATGGCACATGTCCTAGCCATGTCTGGGACATGTCCCTTGATCATGCCACGAGCATGCCTTGGCCCGTGTCTTGTCACACACGGGGCGCCCAGCATGCAGGCCATGCGCACGCACATGCGCGCGCCACGCCTTGGACGTAGCGAGGTTAGTCGCCATGCGCAGCCCAGCACACGGCCAGGCATGCGCACGCCCATGCGCATGCCAGCACACCGCGTGGCCCTGCGCACGCACGCGGCCCACACGGCCATGCGCACGCACGCAGGCGTGGCCCTGCGCACGCACGCAGCCCACACGGCCCAGCGCACGCACACAGGCCGCGTGGCCCTGCGCCCCCATGCCATCCGCATGGCCCTGTGTCCCCATGCCACCCGCGTGGCCCTGCGCCCCCATGCCGCCCGCATGGCCCTGCGCCCCCATCCTGGCCACACGCCCATGCGCACGCCCAGCCAGCGCACGCCCATGCGTGCGCCCATGCAGCCGGCCATGCCCACACCCGCGTGGCCCTCTTGCCGCACACCAGCGAGGTTAGTGGCATGCCTTCCAGGCATGCCATCCAGCGCACGGGCCCAGCCCGTGCCATGCAGAGCAGGCCAGTGGCACGCCCACCAGGCGTGCCATCCAGCGCACGGCTCCAGCCCGTGCCATGCAGAGCAGGTCAGTGGCATGCCCACCAGGCATGCCATCCAGCGCATGGCTCCAGCCCATGCCTTGCAGCCAGCTCACATGGCTAGCCACCAGCAGGCCGAACATGGCTCCATGCCATGCCCACCAGCCGGCCCATGCATGGCACCATGCCATGCACCACAGCTAGCCATGCCGAGCCACCTAGCCATGGACCAGACCGTGGACCACCATGCACCCACCTAGCCGACCCATGGCTCATGCATGCCACGGCCATGTGGCCCATGCCTCTATCTTATTTGCTTTATTTATTTTATTTATTTATTTATTTTATTGCAAAGGGACCTATTGGGGGTTTCCAAGTTGTAACCTTATAAATAGGACCCTTAGTCATTTCTTAGACATCTTTTGGCAAATTGAGTGAGTGAGGACTTGTTGAGAGATCATTATTCGGTGCTAGACACTTGGGCTCTTTGGGTGCAATTCATTGAATCCCATAGAGAGGATTACTCCATGCAATTCATTGAATTGGAGTAATCCATTTATCTTGTTGATCAACTTGGTGCAATTCATTGAATCCAAGTTGATTATCTTTATCTTTTGTTCTTGATCAATATATGAGGTTTATTTCTATCTTGGTGCACTTTGTGATTCATTGTTGAATTGTTATTTGATTGGCCGAGTACTCCATTGTTCTTGGTGTTCATATTGTGTTCTTGAGTTCATCAACCATTCGGCCACTTCAATCCATTCCATACCCTATTTCGGCCAACACCCTTGTTTGTCCACTTTCCATAAGTGAACCACATCATTCCCCCTAGCCCTAGCCGAATATACTTGCCTTATCCATCATAGTGTAATTCGGCCAACACCTTCCTTATTGGAGTGTCTTGGCCGATTCTCACACTTGCCATATTAGGGTTTCCATACTTGGAAACCCTAGTTGACCAATTCCACACACTTGGCCGGCCACACTCCCATCCACAAGCATATCCCTAGTTTTTAGGAAACCTTCCTAAAAACACTCACTTGCTTGTTCGGCCAAGCCTTGGCCGCCCACCACCTTTGACCTAGCTTCCAAACCCTACACACCAACCCTAGCCGAACCACACACCATCCTAACCCTAATCCAAGGCTCTAGGTGGTGCCATCCTTGCCCCACCATAGTGCCGTGCACCCTCACCCATTGTGAGCCCAAACACTTAGCCATTTCCATCTTCCATCCATCCAATACTAGCCTAAACACCTAACCTCACCTTGCCCAAATTGTCATCATAGCCACCATTGATCGTGAACCAAGCAAGAGAGGAACTAGAATTCGGTCAACCAAAGGAGAACGTAGCCGAGGAGGACATAGTGTTTAGGGATTTGACCGGGGTCCCTAACACTCCCACTTCAATCGCAGTTTGATCCCAGAGGGAATCGAACCTGTGACATGGGGCTCATGCACACATGTTCGCCCTTACCACTTGGGCTACATATTAGTTTTATTATTTGTACCTATTTTTATGCCTATGTTTGTTATTCACCTTCTAAACTAAATATGAGCAGATATACAATTATATACTGATTGAACGATGGATCATTGCTGTATCGTGTGCCGTATTGTATCATATCATATCCTTGTTACATACCCATATAGATGTTTTTTACAAAGTTCCCTCATAATATATTTTTCTTCATTTCTTTTTATATAGAAATTCTAGACACTAATTAAAAACTTAAAGACTCAATGAAATGATGGACTTGTTTTTTTAAAAAAAAAAAGTTCAATGAAATGATGGACTTGTACTTGTTAGTGATATCAGATTACAACATCTTATTGAGAACCTAACGTCATTGATCTATGCAGTGTAGTTTTGAGTGTTATTTCCTTGTATACACTCCACAGCCAATGATTGTATTTTTAAAACTAGTCTCCTTTACAAGACTCCTCCAAAGACTTCTGAATTTTCATGCGCAATCCTGTTTTAATCCTGTTTTGATAGGTATCAAGAAGTTTTATCAATAATATAGGCATAGCCAAGTACATAGGACATATTTATAAGCTACACCTAACTAGGATCTTTTTTTTTTTTTGATCGGTAATCAAATTTTTATAGATCAACAGAGATACAAAAGGGCCCAGGTATATAGGACATATACATGAGCATGTCTAGTTTAGAGATACAAGGAAATTATGAAAGGTCATGCCATGAAAATCAATTACAATTGACCAATGGAGTAGAGTATTGAAAAATAAAAATCTAAGTTCTTCCATGGATCTCTCTTGATCTTCAAAACATCTTGCGTTCCGCTCCCTCCAAATGCACCACCAAAGACAGATAGGCAACATCTTCCATACGGCTGCTATTTGAGGGTTACCCCTAAAACCTCTCCAAGAGGCTAAAAAATCACTTACACTTTCCGGCATCACCCACACTAACCCCACCCGTGCTAAGACTTCAGTCCACAAGGTTCTGGCAACCTCACAATGTAGGAGTAGATGGTTAGCAGACTCACCACTCTTCTTGCACATGTAACACCAATTCATAGCTATAATACCACGTTTCCTGAGGTTATCTATTGTAAGAATCTTTCCCAAGGAAGCTGTCCATACAAAAAAAGCAGCCTTTAAAGGTGCTTTTGTCTTCCAGATACTCTTCCAAGGGAATGTGACAGAATTGTGCATGTTCAAAGAATAATAAAAAGAGCGGGCTGTAAAAACTCCCTTCTTAGAGGGACGCCAATATATCTTGTCTTCACCTTCCCCCGTCACACGAGTGGAGTACACAAGGTCAAAAAAGGCCGAGAAATCATCCATCTCCCAATCTTGTGCATCTCTATGGAAAGAGAGGTTCCATTGGGAAAAACCATTGGACAAAATAACTAAATCCGCTATAGCTGCTTCTTTCCTTCTTGCTAAGCTATAAACTTGTGGATAAACATCCTTGAGTGCCCGGTCACCACACCATAAGTCATGCCAAAATCTTACCTTAACTCCGTTGCCAACTTTGAAGCTAGTATGTGCTGCATATTTATCCCACCCGCTTCTGATATGTTTCCACAGCCCAACTCCGTGAGGACCACTCACCTTATGAGAACACCACCCTCCCCATGAATCTCCATGCTTCACAGCAATGACGTTTCGCCACAAGGCCTCCCGTTCTTGGTGATATCTCCATAACCACTTGCCTAGCAAAGCTTGGTTGAATGATCTCAAATTACGTAGACCCAAGCCTCCTTCTTTGATAGGGGAGCATATTTTGGCCCATTTCACCAGGTGGATTTTAGACTCATCCTTGAGTCCTCCCCAAAGGAAATCACGTTGAATTTTCTCCATGCGTTGGGCCACCTTAGCGGGAAGTGGAAATAATGAGAGAAAATAAGTTGGTAAGTTAGAGAGAGTGCTTTTTATGAGTGTTACCCGGCCCCCTTTGGATAAGTACATCCGTTTCCAACCAGCTAGTTTTCTCTCCATTTTTTCTCATATGGATTTCGATTTGAACGTCGCGCCCAAAGGAAGGCCGAGATACTTCATGGGCAACTGAGAGATCTTGCATTCCATGATGGACGCCAGACTCTCCACATCAGGTACATGTCCGATTGGCACAACCTCTGATTTAGCCAAATTTACCTTCAACCCTAACACAGCTTCAAAGCATAATAGAAGAGCCCTCAAAGCCCGAATTTGTTCATGTCTGGCCTCACAAAAGATTAGTGTATCATCAGCAAACAAAAGATGAGAAATGTTAAGCGAACCTGAACTTGCCTCTCCCACTAAGAATCCTGATATGAAACCTCCTTCTACTGCCCCTAACTAGGATTTACAACCATTGTTGCATCACTACAAATCACCATTATATTAGAATTATCCTATTTTTTTTTATATCTTTTCCCTAATAATATCCCTAAAATTCATAAATTGCATCAGGGCATAATTCAATCTTCCCTTCTTACAGAGTTCAAATATGCATTAAAATTGAAAATTTAGTACTATAGCTTAACGGAAATATCTTACATGAAGATTTGCTTCTGCCATTTTCTCAATCTGGGCAGCCTTCTCACTTGCGATTGCTGCGGCCAATTCTGCTTTTGCAAACTCCTGAAGTTTATTTAACTTTAATTCTGCCTCATTTTCCTGCAATTATTAAGGATAAACAAGTTGTATTCACTAATTATCAGATGCTAAAACATCCATTTATATTTTGACAGCATATAAATTTATGAGCACCTTCTGTTCAAGTTCCATCTTGAGTTTCTCTTCCAATTTTTCCTGAAGTGACTTGAGAGCATGAGCTGCTTTTGATTTTTCTCTCTTTAATTCCTGAAAAATGATAAAACTTGTGAATCTAATAGGCAGGAGCTGATTATAGGCATTTGAAAAGCTAGCAAAGCAGTACCAACAATGTTTTTTTGGGGGTGCAGGGACGAGTAAAAAAAATCCATGTTTTTTAAGAGTATGCTAGAGTTTTTCTTCTTTCTTTCTGTCCACTTTGTCTCGTTTTTTATTTTATCCAACAAATGAAGCGACACTGCTTTTCTCCATCTAAATCACATTTTCTTTACTTTGCATTACAAAGTACATTATAACCATCCAACACCGTGTGGGAGGAATGAGAGACTCAAAAGTCTCCCTATAAGTTGGCTAGACATTCTATGTGTTGGTTAAAATGTGGAAGCCCTAGAATACATGGTTATCAAGAAATGGGTTTATTGCCATATAGCATGGTCAAATTCTTCAATTTTATTAAATCCTTGAGTGCCAAATTGTTCAGAATTTTTCCAGCTATCCTAGCCTTGTTTTGGGAACGTGGCAGGTTTGTAAAGAAATTTCCCAATTTTTCAACATATCCCTCTCTGGCCTTCAAGATTGAAACTGGACCTGAGAGGCCCTTGACTTCTAGTAACAGTAGGAAAAACTTCCATTGAGGAGAGCTGTTCAGAAGCAGTGGTTATTAGCTCTTTCTTGTTCCATTTCAGAAGAGGTAATTCCTTTAGTTGCATTAGTGGATTGAATAACCTCTTTTTTAGTTCCAAAAAAGTTCATGTTTTGTTTGCTTCATCACTGTTCCTATTGATATCCCTTCCACTAAGGCCCCTAAAGCTATACAGCAACCACAAGAAGATATTATACTCGAAGAAAACTAGAATAACAAAAGGCTGGAAATCTTTATTACCTTATCCAACATTGCAGTCTCCTCTGCTAGCATGAGTTCCCTAGCTGCTGCATCCTTTAAATTCCTTTCATACTTCTCCTAAAGTGTGCAGAGAGATAAATTAAAACAAAGCTCATTACACCAATCTAAACCATATATGAAATTACAAAACTATAAATTATGTTTGGTAATACTGCAATATAGTCCAAACCTTCAACACTCTCTTTTCTTCCGCAAAAACACGAGTATCTAACTCAGCTTGCCTTTCTTCAGCAGCATGAATGGCTTGTAAGAAATCAAGCACCAACTTTCCATCTTTGGATATGTAAGCATCACTCAACTCCCCAGCCGCACTAATTAGAGCCTATTGCCCCAGAGAAGACATTAGTCTCGATATATAGTTGAGCATTCTTTTTCAGCATTAATATAGAAATATGATTGGATAAATAAAAAACAAACATTGATAACTACCTCATTTGCTGTATTGCTTTCGTTATTTCCCTGACTTTTTAAAGAAGTTGCAGTGCTGTGTTCAGTTTGATCGCTTAAACTATATGCCTCAAGGAGTGAACCTGATGATTTTAAATCATTACCATGTACATCCTGCAACAATGTTCCACAAGAATCAACTTCACATAAACGCAAGTAGATTGATATTTATTTGATAAAACTAGAAGAAAATTAAAAAATGTGAATTTCTTAGTATATAACATAGGTATAAAAACCACAAGTAGAGAAACACAAAATAAAAAGAAGTCTTGCTAAAAAAACTCGTAAAATTGAGTTCATAATCACACAACATAAATATAAAATAAGGATCACCATCATTGTCCATATTTGATGCTCATGGTACTATTGCCACGTAAGTTTTCACCAAATTGTAAATTGCAGGAATACTAAAACATTTTAGCACCCTGTAACTGTTTAAAACCATGTCTTTAGACCCCCCAAAAAACTCCACATGAAGCCTTGCTATGCCTAGGTAACTGAGAGATTCACTGATTACTAAAATGCTATAGCAGTAGCATATATAATTTCACAAAGCCTTGATAAGCCTCTCTCTTTTTCATCTATCTTTTCTTTTCCTGGCTGGAAGAGGTATAGCTTGTCTCAAAAGACCTGGTAAGTACTACAAGGGGGAGAAAAAGGAAAAGAAAACAAGTTTCAACATTCTACAACTGAGTCAAAGTTACAATGATCCACTTCTGACAGTAACTACAATGTTCTAAGACTGCACCAACCTGGGTAGCTGCAGGTGCTGTATCAATTCCATTCCGAGTCTTACCAGTATCTTCCTCTGTGCTTTTTATGTCAGGACTCCTTTCAGATGAGATTCCAGAATCTGCACTTTGCTCATTAGACTCCACACTTATTTGAGAGAGTTCCAGCGAGTCTTTCTCTTTGATGGGAATAAGACCTTCAGCAGGTATAATGTCGGATTTATCTTGCACCTGAGACTGGTTTTTCAGATCTTCGACCTTTGGATTGCCATGCTCAGCAGTGGGACTTAACTTGTTAGCCTCTTCACTTTCATGTGAAACTAATTGCTCTCCTGGATGCTGGCTTTCGAGTTTATTAGGCTCTTTACTGCCACTAGAAATTAATCTGTCCGCTGAATGTTGGGTATCCTTTGGATCTCTATTCTCAACATGAACCTTAGCTTCCTTGAATGAAGAATGCTGCTCTTTACTCAGAAATTGATCTAGATAGCCAGTTTGATAAGCTGCAAAGAATGCAGCACCAATTGCAACACTTCCAACAACCAATTTTGGTAAATAGCCAGAGTCATGTGGCCTGCCCGCAGAACCAGGTTGCGAGGATGGATTTTGTGGATGTCTAGTTGAGAATTCCTTTCTTGAAGAATGTGCAGGTATCTGTCACAATTGTGCCCCCACAAACAATTACAAAAGATGGCCAGTTTCAGTTGCCACCATTGAGAAAGAGACTTACCAAATCTACATGTAATAAACCTCAATGCATTCACACAACAAGAATAATAGTAATGGTTTCACCATGAACTTAGCCTAAAACCTCATGACCATAGTTAAAAGATTAGTACCAGTACCAACTGCCCCCTATATGTCGAAGTAAATTCAGCTTGGCAGGTGAGAAATCAGAGTAAAACAAGAAAATAAATCACGACGAATTTTCAGATAAAATATTGTAACTGAAATTTAAGAAACATTATATACGTCACAAAATATTGTTTTAAGGGCTCAAGGAAACCGCTAGTCACATATGCACTAATACTCTAAAAGAACTGGTCAAATTTACCATTGAATTTCCTTGGAATCATAATCCAGTTTCAACTAGTGAAAAAACCAACTTGGCACCTTTAGGATCATAACATTCCACCACACTTTTGTATAGAAATCCACTGCAACCCACTCTATCAAAAACTAACCTGATGGATGATGGTAACCCTTTCTCTAGTGGCAGCTCCACTCAGATGGAAACCCTTTCAATGGCTTTTTAATACTATGTCCATGCACAATATGAAGACATTTTACACTTAACATGTGTGCTCATACTGTAAATAACTAGTCAAAGTTACTATTGAATCTCCTTGAAACCATAACCCAATTTCGACTGGTGAAAAAACCAACTTGGCACCTTTAGGATCATAACATTCTATCATACTTATGTATCTAGGATCCAGTCAGATGATAATCCGTTCAATGACCTTTTAATCCTACGCTCTTGCAAAAAATAAATACATTTTAATCTAATAAAGACATTTTAATCTAGAGTACGGGTCATCCCTACGAACTCGTGACATGGTACTAGCTATGATACCAATTATTAAGGACACGAGGAAAGCGATAACCTTACCGATCATAATCCAAGAGAACAAGTCAAGGCCATTATTAAAGCTCCTTGAAATCTGATATCCAGTTTAACTAGCAACCTTTTGACAGCCTTAGGAACGTAGCATATCCATTGTTCAACAACACTTTTTTTTTATTTATAAGTAAATTGTTCAACAACACATTTCAGTTAAAAATAATTTATTATCTAATTATATTGAGACTGAACATTAGCATTTTCGTGCCTGAGTAGTAATCTGCCTCGGGATCCTTCTGAGGGCTCGGAGAGATGAGATTTCCAAAACCGACCTGAAAATCCACGGGACTTGGCATTAGGCACGGCAATANAGTCAAGGCCATTATTAAAGCTCCTTGAAATCTGATATCCAGTTTAACTAGCAACCTTTTGACAGCCTTAGGAACGTAGCATATCCATTGTTCAACAACACTTTTTATTTATTTATAAGTAAATTGTTCAACAACACATTTCAGTTAAAAATAATTTATTATCTAATTATATTGAGACTGAACATTAGCATTTTCGTGCCTGAGTAGTAATCTGCCTCGGGATCCTTCTGAGGGCTCGGAGAGATGAGATTTCCAAAACCGACCTGAAAATCCACGGGACTTGGCATTAGGCACGGCAATTGAACTTAAATTGAGTCACCAAAGGAAATGAACTTAAATTGAGTCACCCAAAGAAATTGGCCGTTCTACAATCAAAATGCTAGAAAATTGTGAAAATAGTTCGGGATTTGAGAGTGAGGAAAATAAAACAAATAAACCTTGAGGAGCTAAAGTAATTCACAGAAAATCTATAATCAGAAACCATGAGAATATGTCTCGGATGAAATATTGAGCTTGTCTGCACGTACCTCCGTAACATGGTATTTGTGTCTCTGAGAGAATGAAATGTGAGGGCAATGGCGTGGTGAAGTTGCTCGAGGAAATTACCGACCGAAAGAGCGAGAGGAAGGGTTCTGGAGGTAGTTAAGATTTCAGAAGGTTCTTGGCATCAAATTGATACGGAGAGAACAATCGCACTGACGCCGGTAGCTGCCGCAGCGAAAGGGCGCTATCGGTGGCGGAGACAATATTTCTTCGTTACAAAGGAAGTGTCTCCGTATTGAGCGGAGTTTTGTAATATGGGCCACTCTTATTATGGGCTACTAGAAATACAGCCCGATATGTAGGACGTGTGACATTTCGTCTCGGTCCATTTTCCTGGGCCCACATTGCATCGTTACCCTTTGACAATTAACCCTTAAAAATAACTACTGGGAGGGTATTTTAAACTTAAAATTGAACACCCTAGGAGGTTCCAAATCTGCTCACTTGCTCCGCCGAGCAAACCCAGCAGCAGAGCACACTTCAACATTGTGTCGTTGATTCCAGGTCTTTCTCTCTCCCTCTCCATAACGGCACTGCTCACAGCTTGTCTCCCGAAGGTCCCAAAGTCGCTGCTGACAAACACATTTTCAGTAAGGATGGGTGCGCTCCTTTTTGATGATATTTTTAGGGTGGAACGTGTGAATCCAGATGGTAAAAAATTTGATAAAGGTATGGTTATGGAATCTTGGGTGGGTGCTTGTTCACGAGAGCATTCAGCTATTTCTTGGTTATCTTTGTTTCCTGCTTCTGCTGTATGCTTTGATATGATTGTAATATTCTTCATCTTTCCGGACGCTGGGAAAAGAAAAGATTGCAATCCCACCATATACCAAGGAAACTAGCATCTTTCTTTTGGTTATCAAGTCGCCTTCTCTTGCTGTGATTTTATCAAATGCCAGTCTGGTTTTTCAGAGTTGGGAGCGTTTCATTCGACTAATCCATATCGTTTTCTTTAGAAACACGAATTCTTACGCGGGCATGTATAAAAAATGGAGTGGCATTTGCCCCAGAAAACGGGGTTTAGGTTCCAATCCCATAAATCATTTCATATGCTGGTTATTCTGGAAATGTGGATATTATGTATGTTAGATAGGGCTGTCAAACTAAGGTTCACTGAATCTGTACTCTAGTGGAGTTTGCAATTTGCCTTTTGGGATGTGATATATTAGTGGAACGAAAATATGGTTGTATTTGTGGTATGGTTAGTTTTGAAACCCATATGTTACTACCCTCAAAGTTTTTATACAAGATTCAACATGACATATTTGCACGTTACTCTTCATTGCATGCTTTACATGCGGAGCTCTCCCGGATTACCTGATACATGGTTCTGGAGGGCAGAGTTGTATATAGGGTTTACTCCCTAAGGTGGGGTTTGAAGTGCCTTTCCTTGACGGGGTTTCATGCCGATCAATTGTTTTTTGTTTTTTTGTTAATTATACTTGGTTTCTACTATTTTTTAAAAAGAACATTGAGTATTCAGTTGGCATTTTAAATTTTCTGTAGTTACCCGAATTGAAGCACGAAGCGAGAAGTGTGGCATGTTAATGCAACTAGATGTTAATACGGAGATTTATCCTATTGATAAAGAGGAGAAATTCTTGATGGCATTATCTACTACTCTGAGTTTGGAGGTAATCTTATTCTCCTCTTCATTGCACCATTTTGGTCGGCATCATATACTTTTCCTATCAAAAAAGTAGATGATGCCCTTTTCATTGGGCTGCCATTGTGAGCATAGTTTGGACCAAAAATCATTAGTGTTCGCTTTTTTATTTTTCTGCTGAAAATCAAATTGTGCTATTTATTTAACCCTCAATTATTTGGAGCTATTGAGTTTGTCATTGGTAAACATAATAATTCAACCTTAGACAAACTTTAGATTGTACAAACTAGGATCCAGATTTAGTGAAGGTTGCTGTAACAGACCCTATAAAGATGAATGACATAAGGTATGATAAATCTTGGCTAAGTAATATATAAGCTTTGAAAATATTAGTTATTACCCCAAGTGATTGCATGGCATAATGTTGAGGATGAATTCATTTCGATCTACATTTTTTTTTATCGTCGTTGCAAATACTTTTTTAGCCCATTAAAGTCTATAGAAACAGTCATTGATCTACATTTTGGAATCTTTGATCAAGTTGATAGGTATTTACAACACCTTAATCAAAGATAGAAAACTTTTCTGTCCTCCAGCCGAAAACAATTCAAAGCAGGCCTGTCATTTGCTAATATGAGGATATATGAGAACGTAGACTCGCTATAAATTGAGAACTGTATGGCTGTAAGGTATGCAGCCATTCTTTGAAATTTTATGATAATAAGTTTTATTGGATCTTGAATTGTTGTAATGACCCATGTAACCCTATTATTGTGGATATGCTAGGCTTGGCTTTGTTGTGTTAGCTTTGACCATTGAAGTCCAATGTACTGTATGTAGTTTTAAAAAAAATTTCAGTCCTGAATTGTTGGAAGAAGCCAACTTAGTTTTTTTTATTTTTTTATTTTTATCGATAAACAAATTTTATTGAGAATAAAATAGACAAAGGCCCGAGTATACGGGACAGAGACTTTTTGTCTTTCTTTAACTCTGCATATGGATGGAAACTTGAAGCAATCGTGAAATAGAAGGGATATATGATCTTAATGGGAAAATTAACCTTCAAATATAAGGAATTGACACTGATGGTAAAATTAGAAGTTTTCAAAGATTTAAACAAAAATTTGGAGCTCAGTCCAAAAGACTTTAAAAGTGAGAAAGCGGGAAACCTATTATGAAGGTTCACCAACTGCATAGATGCTCTGGTATCAAATTTGGACTTAAAGGAGAGAAGGGAAGCACATATGTACAGTGAGCAATTGAGCATGGCTAACATAGCAGATTCTTTAGAGATGTGACACAAATAGTGTGTGGCTGTATTTTTCGTATTTCGTCCACATCGTTGCATCTCTTCCTTCAATTTTAGTCCTTGTCGATATGAGAAGCAACGTATATTTTTTTTTATGAATAAAAATTTTATTGAGACAAGTAACAAGGCAAAGCCAAGTACACATGAAGTATACAAAAACTTAATCTATTACAAGTCAGGAACTAGAAAAAGAAACAAGAAAATCATTGATACTAGTTCCATTAATACAATAGCCCAAGCCCACTGAAATAAGGAATTAAAGAAAACATCTAGGTTCATCCATCGAGCCTTCCTTATCTTCAAAGCATCGATCATTCCTCTCAACCTAGATACACCACACAAGGCATAAAGGGATCATATTCCAAACAATTGCTATTTGCACATTACCCCTTAAACCTCTCCAGCAAGCAAAAAGGTACACTACCCTTCTAGGCATCACCCAAGCCATACCACAATATGAGAAGAAATATTGTGGCCATTCCTTGATTGACCTCTGTTTACTTCTGTAGGTAAAATCCAAAGATATTCTGGTCTTTGCATGCTTTCTTGACATATGATTAATATTCTATTGCTATTCATCTTTCATATCATTCGCTCCCGAATCTTAGATTGCGTGTTTGCATGCTTGATTTTTGTTTTGATTGTTGCCATTTGGCTTTTTCAGCGATCTTTCTACGATTAAAAGCCCTAGTATTGCCTATCATCTGAATTTTATTTCCTTCCCAGGGTGGGCAACAGTCACTCGCTGACAAGTTTGAATACATCATGCATGGCAGACTATATAAAATTTCGGATGAACCTCAGGCTAAAACTTCAGATGGAGGTTCAGGTCCTGGTGTGAAAGTGTACGTACACATGCTTTTTCAAACACTTTTTTCCTCCATTTTTCGAAGAAAAGAAAGTCTGTTGTTATCTCCTGCAATTGTCCTGGACTGCTCGTGATATGCACTTTCTTTTCATGGGCTCATTAAGAGTGTCAAACTAAATAAATAGTCCAGATCCATGTATTCTTCATGATATAGTTGCAGACAATTTTTGTCTTTATACCATCAAGGGATAGATAATCAATAATCTTGCCAATATAGTTTTTCCTTCGAATAAAAAAAGAAATCTAGTCTAGTAGTCATCTGATTTAGTTGGCCTTGTCTTGGATTTGTCATTCGTTGCAGGGAGATATACGTATCATTTGGTGGGCTTCAGATGATGCTGAAAGGGGAACCGTCCCATTGTGCTCAGTTTGAGCTTGATCAAAGGCTGTTTCTGCTTATGAGGAAGTTGACTTGAAAAAAATGAAATCCTATACCATCGGAATGCGTCTTTTTTATTGTAAAAGCTTGATTTTAATCTCTAAAGTTCCAGTTAAGCATGTTAACTGGTCTTTTAACTGGTGCTTATGGCATATAGTAGTCAGAACCATATATATGGTGTAATTTTGTTGTATTGCTCTTTTATGTTTCTGTCTGTTTGTGACTCTTGTGAGTGTGGCCCAGTGGGTTACTGGAGTTTTTAGCTTTATAGGATTAAAATATTTTTTTTCTGGGTAATTATACTTTGAACACAAACTATCACCTATTTTTCACTTTCCATTCTAAACTGCAAAAAGTTTCAATTTGCACTCTAAATTAGGTATTTTGACTTTACATGGCACAATTTTAAAGACCGGATTTGAATAGAGGATGCAAAGTGAAATTTATTGGTATCTTAGGCTAGGGGTGGGGTGGGGTGGGTGGCAGGCCTGCCCATCTCTCCCGGTCGAAGTCAGTGAGGTGTGCGGGCCTGCACGTTATGAGGGAAGCGGGGACGGTACTGGCCTAGTGTGGAATGTGTATTTCATACGGTTGATATAACATGATTTTATTTACAAGAAAAATTTAAAATTATATTTTTTTATAAATTAAATGTTGATTTTTTTTAAAAAATAAAATAAAAATCAGAATGTACTTCCTTTATTGAATTCAAACTAAATTCAGTCATTACAATATTTTCTCTTCAGTATATCATTTGTAATTTCTATTGAACCATCCTCTATTCACACCCTCTCCTCAGATAAAGTAAGTGCTAACTTAGTTAGCTTGTGTGCTATATTGTTTGCTTCTCTATATACAAATTGTATATCCCAGTTTGACCTTCCAGACATCACTCTCCTCACATCTTCAATAATATTTCCATACTCAGCCCATATCTCCTTCCCACTACTTGTAGCATTCACTATCAACTTTCAATCACCTTCCAATGTCACCTTCGAGAGCCCCAGTTCTATACATAATATTGCAGCCCTCCTTAAAGCCAAAGTTTCAGCTACACTCTGGTTCTTATTTTGATCAAAGTTAGAACAGAGGCATGCAAGCATCTCCCCATTCGAATCTCTGACAACCACTCCAACTCCCACCCTTCTATGTTGAGCATCCACAGTAGCATCCCAATTTTCTTTTACTACCATCTCAGTTGGTTTTTCCCACTTAACCAAACCATCAGTATTCTCATACATTTGAGCCTTCTGTTGCTGGTTCTGAGCAAGGATGAATTCACTTAGTCCATGACTTGTAGTTGTAATTAGATTTCTCCGGTTCTCAATTTTTTTTTTTCAAACGGCAACGAGTTTCTTCTTAAGCATATCTTCCTCATAATGTAAGCTACCAACTACACTTCCTCCTCTTTTAGATATGTATTCGGTTTCACCCATAACTCCACAAAATCATCTTCTGAGCTGCTTCATTTGTTCACTACGCTATCAGTCTCAGCCCATACATATGAGGCTGTTGGGCAACTCCAAACTACTTGCATTATTGTTTCTGGCTCCCTTTCACATATTTGATAATTATTAGTATTAGTAATCTGTTTCTTGAATAGGTTTTGCTTTGTTGGAAGTAGATCATGAGCTACCTTCCACAAAAAGTGCTTCACCACATTTTGAAAATTTAACCCCCAAATCAACTACACACAGTTCCTGCACCAATTCCAGTTGAAGACTGCCCTTTCATCTTTCTCATTTTTTCACGTTCTAGGTGATATGCACTCTTCACAAAGAATGTACCATTATTTGAACAACCAACACCAGTCTGCCCACCATATCTCACTTGCTCAGAGGAATACTACATATAGCTTCAGCTTCATCTTCATTGAAAGTGTCAAAAATCAAATCTTTCTTCCATACCCTTGCTTCAGCTTCAATAAGTTGTTGAACCTTTGAGTTAAATGATAGATCTTTTATGGGATATTGCACAAAATATGAAGTTTGAGTTGGCAGTCACTTATCCCTCCAAATACTAATTCTACTTTTGTAAAAGATGTGTCTCACTGGCTATTTGCAACCTTTCACCTATGTGATAACCGGAAGTTTTGGCGTGATATGCTTGGGAAAACTCCGATACTTAAGTCAGTAAGTGCAACGAACAATTTAGAATTCAAAAGAGAGATCGATCCCCTACTATCGAGGGTTACCTGGTATATATAGACTTTGACGTAATGCTTATCTGGTGCAGAGTTTATCGGAGTGGATCATTACCATGTAATAGAACTGATTACGTATCTATATGAAATCTCTATCTTCCCATAAAAGGTGGTGCTTGGGGTGTATGAATTTGTTGGGCCTTGGACTTTCTAGTTCCTTTTGGTTAACCAAGAGCCTTTTATATTGGGTTCTCTTCATATTTGGGCTTTTAACTCAGAATGGACCCTTAACTAAAATAGGCCCTCCACCTACCTCGCTAATTCTCTTCGCCCAATGGCGCAGGGAATTCATGTTGATAAATCTTGTTGTCTCATAAGTGTCTTGAACCTCGTTATGCCCCCCCCCCCTTTTTTTTTGTCTCCAGCCCAAACTCTTTTAATGACTTACCACGGGCTTGGGTATGCATAGGGTGTATGGCGCATAGGAAAGCAAATGGTTGTTTGGGACAGGTCCAACCCATTTATGAACTATTGAGTTCCCACTGGTCTTTCATATTCCTCTTCCTGCACCGTTTCACTTTTCCAAAAATCGAGGAGCTCCTGTGGTTTCCCATTGACGTGGCGAAAGGGGAGGAGGTTTTCATGTGATGGTTACTCTTTAACTTTTGTGTCAGGCCATGATGTCCACAGCCGCTGGCGTTCCATATTCGCCTGCCTTTAAATACCCATTCTCTCTTTGCTCATTCTCCTCCTCGTGCCTCTCTTGCTCGTGCTTCATTTCTTGTTCCTGCTTCTTGCCCATCCTGTCTTCTTTGTCTTTTTGCATATTTTTCCATCTAGTTTCAATGGCTGAACAAGGTGATAGCTCTGTGCAACCTTTTGACGTCCTAGAGTGCATGACCTTCGACGGGCATGGGTGGCGTTCAGCCCTCCGAGAGTAGCATCTTCCCACAATTTGGGAGGAATATCGCATCCCTAAGGAGGCGGTGATGGAGGTTCCCCCATTGGGGTGTAGTGATGATGAGGGTTTCGCAGGCAAAGTTACTTTGACCACGTCCCTGATGACCCATGGATTGAGACTTCCCTTCTATCGCCCCATTCGCGACATCTTGGATTTACTCTAGATAGCACCCGCCCAACTCCATCCTTTTGTATTGAGGGCTTATCTTTACGCCTGCATTGTCTTTCGCATGGTTTTAGAGCCTCTTGGAGATCTTTACTCCAACCTGACTACTCGGGAGTTTTTGGCTTTCTACAACTTGAGGTTAGCCACCAAGGGTAATGTTGCTAGCTTTCACAAGAAAGATAAAAGGTAGGCCTTGGCCCGATTTGAAACTCGGCATTCTAATGCCAAAGCTTGGACAACCAAGTTTTTCTTTATCTTTGGCCAGGGCTAGGACATTCCCGCCCAAAAAGTTCCTTTTCGAGATTTTCCAGTTAGGGCGAGCTAGCGCCCTCTTCTTGACGAGAAGAGTTTGTGGGCAACCATGCTGCCTTTGTCGCGTCGGGAGCTGTCCTGAATTACTGTTGTAAGTTCTTGGGCTGAGGCCCACCCTGAAGACTTGTGGACTGATTTTTTGCCTACATTATATTGATCGATTTTTTATGTCCCCCAACCGCTCCCATGTCTAGGGGCGTTCGTTCATGATTTCAGACATAATTCCTACTTGCCTAAAAAACCTTCTGAGAAAAATAAGGAGGATGGCCATTTCGAGTAAGGAAAGAATGATAAGAAGAAGAAGAGATCTGAGAGGAAAGAAGGTGAAGAGAAGAGGGAAGTTAGGAGCAAGAAAAAGAATGATGATAAGAGCTAGAGAAAAAGAGCTCGTTCTGAAGGCTCTCCTCCCTCATCGCCTCCTCAAAAGAAGATTCTGGCATTATTTGAGGGTGCCAATGCCTAGACGCCCACGTTGCCAGAATCTTTGGCGCCTTTGGAGGGTGCCCAAATTCATACGCCTATGCAGCCAGCCACTGCTGTGCACCCTATGCCACAATTGGAGGAAACTGCTGCACCCTCAGGGGGTGGTCAGGCTCAACAGCCCACCCCTTTCAGTTACTGCCGCACTGCCATCACCATGCGGCTCCTCTGTGCGGCCATGTTCTTCTGGCTTGAGAGACGCTGAAGTTTGGCAAGCATGACCCATTTTGATTTGGCAGCCACCTTTCAAGTCAAGCCCCCTGCTGGCACGCCCACTGGCTACCATCCCTATACTTGAATTTCCAGTGGTTGAAGTTTGGGTGAGGGGAGGCGAGCTTGATGCTAAGGTTGTGGCTGCCCTTAAGTTGGATGTCGTCACAGGTGCAGGGGTTATTGAAGACTTGGGCGCTAGGGATGCTGAGCGGGTCGATGCCATTGGGCATATGTCCTCTAGCCGTGAGGACGCGTGTGTAGAGGTGGAAGCAACACAACCTGCCCCACCCCAGGGACCCCGCCAGCCACTGTTTCTAGGGGAAGTATCCCTTCACCGGTTAGTAGCGACGATGGCCTTTCTTTTCCCCCCTATGTACCCCATCCTTTGGGGGGACACCGACTCCCTTCATGAAGAGGAATGGTGCAATTTTTTGCGAGAAGATACTCGCTGACTTGGCCTACATCAAGTCCCCCCTTCCAATTATATGCCTCGGTAGTCCGGAGAGGGGGTGGACTCAAACCTGAGGCTTGTAGAAGCTCCCTCGCTTGAGGTTGGTGGCGATGCCAGTGGCGGTGACTCCTTTACCTTCGCCAATGTCCAAGCCAAAGCGCCATTGTTCAGATGGAAAACCATTTGAAAGACTGGTTTTCTAAGGTACCATGTGACTTGTTTTTTTTTTTTTTGTGCTACCATGCAGTTCCTTACTTGGGTTGTTTCACTTTTTTTTTTGTAGGGTATTAATGATCTAGCGGCGTGGATCATGGCAGATAGCGCCAGCCTAGAGGAGGAGGTCAAGGAGTGGTGGAAGTTGTGCCATGTTGCCAAACGTGCTTTTGAGAAGTGGCAGGCGGATAGGGCTAAGCTGGACGCCCTATTGGAGCAGAAGAATGAGCTTGTAATACTGTAGGAGCAGTCGGAGGGTTACTCCCATTCGTTGCAAGGCAATTTGGAAGTTCGCAAGGAAGAAGTTCTTCAACTCTATAAAGCTACGCGCCTTGCCTAGGAGGCAAAAGTTAAGGATGACTCTGTATTGAAGCTCCTCCAGTCAGAAAGGAAATCGACGAGGTCCCAACTTATTGAGGCTCAGAGGGGCTTTGAAGCTGAGTTGGCTTGCCTTAATTCTGAACTTCTAGCCAACAGCCAGGACTTAGACTTGGCTTGCGAAGAGCTGACTTGCTCACAGAAGCAAGGTTAGGAGCTAACTCAGCTGCTGACAGCCTCCCTAGAGAAAACCCGCCTTAATGCCCTTAATCTCTTTGAGGCGCATAGGGCCTTTGCGGAGCTCCAAGAACACCATCAGAAGTATAAGGATGACCGCAGGGATGCTGACGAGGACCTTAGAAGGGCAAATTTGGTTGCTGTTGCCAGGAACCAGCAATTGGCCCAGAAGAAAGATGAGCCTGCTGTTGCCTAGGCTGAGATTGAACGCCTGCGCAGTTAGTTAGCCTGCGTCCTTGCTACCAGAGATTGCGCCTTTGCTTATGGCTATGGCGCTGGCATCCTAAGACTCGGGTCCCGCCTTATGATCGACCCTGCTATGGACCTTGCGGCATTAAACCAAAGGTTATTCCTTCCTAAAGAGAACAATTGCCGTCGAGCTGACATGTTTGGGCGGGATGAGATGCCTAACGCTTTTATAGGAGTGCCCCCACTGCTGCCACCTGATGATGCTCCTTAGCTTTTTGGCCCCTTTATCTTTACCTTGGGATTTTTGTATTTATGCTCTTGTTGTATTTTCTTTTTTGTAAATAAAGAACTTTGGTTTGTTCCAAAATTTGTAATGGTGTATGTCTGTTAAGTTCCTTGCTATATGTCTTTTGTTTTCGAGTTTTCTACTTTATTTGGGTTGCTTGCTCTTTTGCCATTGATCTTGTAAACTGATAGAGTTCTTGAGAGGGGTAGTGTGGTCTGATGACCTCTGCGCCATTTTTGTATGGCACCACAAACTACTAAGGCTTGCTGTTGGTGTTTAGGGATAGCATGGTCTGATGACCTCCGCACCCTTTTTGCATGGGACCATAAGCTGCTAAGGCTTGCTGTTGGTGTTTAGGGATGGTGGTATCTGATGACCTCCGCGCCCTTTTTGCCTGGCACCACAAGCTGCTAAGGTTTGTTGTTGGTGTTTAAGGATGGCGGGATCTGATGACCTCTGTGCCCTTTTTGCATGGCACCACAAGCTGCTAAGGTTTGCTGTTGGTGTTTAGGGATGGTGGGGTCTGATGACCTCTGCCCTTTTTGCATGACACCACAAGCTGTTAAGGCTTGCTGTTGGTGTTTAGGGATGGCAGGGTCTAATGACCTCCATGCCCTTTTTGCATGACACCACAAGCTGTTAAGGCTTGTAGTTGGTGTTTAGGGATGGCGTGGTCTGATGACTTCTGCGCTCTTTTTGCATGGCACCACAAGCTGCTAAGGCTTGCTTTTGGTGCCCGCTCTGATTGTGCTTATCTTTTTCTAGGGATTTACCAACAAAAGAAAATGCGACAAATTGTGAGTAATGTCCGAGTAATGTAAATGTTCTCGTAGTTATGGATATAAATGTAATATTTGAATATGGAAGAAACAAAATTAACAGAAATGGAAATACTGTAAACGCTACTGATAAAATGTCCTCAAGTGTTCAGAGTTCCATTGATGTGGCAATTCCTTGTCCTGGTTGTCCTTCAGTCAGTACGACCCGAGCCTGTTTTTAGCTACTACTAGGTAAGGCCCTTCCCATCGGGGCCCCATTTTTCCTTTGCCTTGGGTAGTCACCCTGCTTTTGTTTAAGACCAGGTCTCCAACTTTAAAAGTCCTGGGCCTTACTCTTTTGTTAAAGTACTGTTTGGTTTTAGTTTTTTCTTGCAACATCCTTGCTTCCGTTATTTCCATTTCTTCCTCTAATAAATCGATGTACTCTCCCATCTTCTTATTGTTTTGGGCGGCCGAGAAGTAACTCATTTTGTAGCTTGGGAGTCCTACTTCGACTGGGGCTACCGCCTCATAACCATACGCCAATGTCAATGGGGATTCCCCTGTTGGAGTCTTTACCGATGTTCTATATTCCCAAAGTACCCCTGGTAGCTCCTCCGCCCATTCTTCCTTTTTCTCCATGACTATTTTCTTTAGGATTGAGAGTTGTTCGTTGCTTTTGCTTGTCCGTTCGCTTGCGGGTGGCCTGGCGATGAGTACTTCACCTTAATCTTCAACTTCATACACCATTCTCTGAAATGGTCTGAGTCAAACTGACATCTGTTGTCTATTACTATGCTTTGAGGGATCCCGAACCTGCAAACGACATTTTTCCACAGGAATTTGTCACGATCTTGCTTGTTATGGATGCTAGTGGTTCTGGCTCCACCCACTTTGTGAAGTAATCTACGGCCACAATCATAAATTTTACCCCACCTCTTCCTGGCGGAAAAGGTCCAACTAGGTTCACGCCCCATTGGGCGAAAGGCCAGGGCGTTGTCATAGATGTTAACTCCTCTAGAGGGGCGTGTGGTACTGGGGAATACGCTTGGCATTCGATGCATTTGTTACTGAATTCTCGAGCGTCCCTTAAAGCATTGGGCCAGTAGTATTATGCCCTTACGGCCTTTCTGGCCAAAGTTCTTCCACCTGAATGGTTTCCACATATTCTTTCGTGTATTTTGGCTAAGACATATTGTGCTTTTTGCGTGGAAATGCATCGTAATAGTGGGGCGAAGAAGTCCCTTTTATAAAGGACTCCATCGATGAGCAGGAACCTTGCTGCCTTCCTTCTTATCCTCCCCACCTCCTCATTTGCTTCTGGTAGCTTCCCTTCATCTAGGTACTGAACTACTTCGTTTGCCAACTCTGGGATGTTGGAACCCAGGGTGCCTTCTTCTGTCCCAATGGCTGGGACCTTGATGACTCTTTGTTCAACTCGCCAGGGGAGAGGTGCTTCATCCATTCCTGATGTTGTTCGTGCCAACTTGTTCGCTACTTTGTTATCTTCCCTCGGTATTTGAATTATATTGAAATATGCAAAGAGGTCGTGCGCCTCCAAGACCCGTTCTAAATATTTTTTCAACTTTTTTCCCTTTTTCGCATATAGGCCCAAAACTTGATTCACAACTATCTGTGAGTCTGACTTGGCCTCTATCTCGGTTGCCCCTATCTTGGTGGCTATGGAAAGTCCTGCTACGAATGCTTCATATTTGGTTTGGTTGTTCGTGACTTTGAAAGTCAGTGTTTCCATGTAGTATTGCTCTTGGCCATTGGGGCTCACCAAATGTATTCCCAAGCCTCCGCCTGCCTGGCAGGATGAGCCATCTATGTAAAGTACCCATGACTTTCCCACAGGGGCTACCATGTCTTCTTGGGGGAAACCTGAGAACTCTGCCACAAAGTTCGCCAGTTCTTGTCCTTTAATCGCCTTTCTTGGCATGTATTTTAAGTCAAACTCACTTAGTTCCAACGACCATCCTATCAACCTTCCCATACTGTTTGGTTTTCTCAGGATTTTTGCTAACGGGGCTTCCGTGAGCACCCTTATTGTGTGGGTTTGAAAGTATGGGCGGAGCTTTCTGGCCGCCGTTATCAAAGCAAAGGCTAGCATCTCAATGCTAAGGTACCTTAATTCTACTCCTCTGAGAGCCCGACTTATGTAGTACACGGGATGCTGGGCAGTTCCCTCCTCTTTTACTAGAATGGCGGACACAACATATGGAAAAACTGCTAAGTATGTACAGAGCACATCGCCTTTCTCTGGTTGCCTAAGGAGTGGCGAACTGGCCAGGTGCTACTTCAATTTTCGAAAGCCTCATGATACTCTTCATTCCAAGGATGCACCTTGCGTAGTACCTGGAGAAAGGAGAAACATTTGTCTGTTGACCGGGCTATGAATCTACCCTAGGTGGCCACTCGGCCCCCGAACCACTAGGTTTCGTTCATATTTTTTGGCAGCTTCATGTTGAGTATTGCCTCTATCTTCTCTAGTGAAGTCTTGATTCCTCTTTCAGACACGATAAATCCCAAGAACTTCCCTAACTCGACCCCAAAAGTGCATTTTGCAGAGTTTAGCCTCCCCCGAACGCCACTTGCAGGTCGTCAAGGTGTTGGGCAGGCTCCTTACTTTTTATCAGTAGGTCGTCTACGTAAACCTCCAAATCTGATCTTTAAACATACGGTTGACCAACCTCTGGTAGGTTACCCTTGCATTCTTCAATCCAAATGGCATGACCTGGTAACAATACAGCCCACGATCTGTTATGAACGAAGTTTCTCCTTATCTGATGCGTGCATCTGTATTTGGTTGTATCCTAAGTAAGCATCCATGAAACTCAACATACGGTGCCCGGCCGTTGCATCCACAATTACGTTGATGCGTGGTAAAGGAAAATTGTCTTTTGGGCAAGCTTTATTCAAATCGGTGAAGTCTACGCATATTCTTCACTTTCCATTTGTCTTTTTCACCATGACCACGTTGGATAACCATTCTGGATAATGAGCTTCCTTGATAAAACTAGCGGCTAGCAAACTCTCTACCTCCTCATTAATAGCAGCATACTTCTCTACGCTGAATGACCTTCTTTTCTAGAGTACTGCCTTATGCGCAGGGTCCACGCCAAGCGATGTTCAATGATGTCATTATCTATGCCAGGCATTTCCTCATGGCTCCATGCAAAGACATCCCTATGTTCGATCAACAGCTGTTTCAGGGCTTCTTTATCCGCCTGCAGAACATGGGTCCCGATGCGTGTAGTAGTTCTAGGGCGGTCTGAATGTAACATCACGAGCTCCAATGGGTCATTGACTTCGGCATGCTGCTGATTCTGCTCGTCCCTGACTTCCACATCCCTCTCTAAAGTCATCGCCAGAGATGGAGGAAGAGGGGGCACCGGTGTCTCGCTCTGTTATGTTATAACACAAACCTCGTCTCGGCCCTTTCTTAATTCCTGCACATAGCACTCTTACACTAAAAGCTTGCTCGCCTTGTGACTCCCCCACCTCGTTGTTGGTTGGAAACTTCATCTTGAGGTGGTATGTGGATGTCACCGCCTGAGATGGTTAAGTGTCGGTCTCCCTAGTATGGCTTTGTAAGAAGAGGGAGCTTTCACTACTAAGAAATCGGTCATGGTGGTCGCCGTTCGTGCTCTAGACCTAGCAGTCACCAGAAGGGTGATAGCTCCAATGGGCTGGATCGTGTCTCCACAGAAGCCTTTCAATGGTGTCGGGAGGGCCTTAGTCTACTGGCGTCGATACCCATTTTGATGAACTCCTCCCAAAATAGTATATCGGCCGAACTTCCATTGTCGATTAGTATCCGCCCAGTCGTATAGTTGGCTGTCACAAGAGTGATTACCAAAGTATCATCGTGCGGGTACAGTACTCATTCCCGATTCGCCTCCCTGAAAGATATTACCATCCAATCACCACCAAGCTTTTGTTGTTTGGGAGCTCTATCTGCTACATACACCTCTTCATATCTCACCTTCCGTGCATACGCTTTTCAGCTAGATATAGATAGGCCTCCACTTGCAAAGCCCCCTGCTATTGTTTGAATTTCTCCTATGGGTACCCTGTTCCAATCACCTTTTGGAGGCGTCCTGTCCCTATCGTTTTGGCAGCCATTTGCTCGGCGTCGCTGCTCAGGACTACTACTCCTCCTGGTATCCAGGCGCCTTCTAGGCTTTGAACGTTCTACAATCATTCGTTCCAATTTTCCCGTTCCTATTAACTCAGCTAATCTTTTCTATATAGTAGTGCACTCTTCGGCCGAGTTTGCAGTAGCGAATGCCTGTCTTGTGTTGACGCCGTTCCTCTCTATCTTTCTCATCCTCTCGCACGTTCAAATTATTATGTATCAGCCTAGTATTGTAATCTGGCTGCTTTTCTCGACTCTTCTCCTACTGACTTGCACCGATTTTCCTGTCAACCTGCTCGTCCTTCCGTTTGACCTTGCTGTCCGTCTTCCGAGGATCCACCAAGGCCTGCATAGTATCGTCGGCATTAATGAAGTCGTTTATTTTGTCCATGAAATCCTTGAGGGTGGAAGGAGTCTTTCTGGCTAGCTCTGCCATAAAGGGACTCTGTGGCCATATCCCGCCTAGGGGGTGGTGAGGGTGATCTTTTCATCTTGGTCATCTGTTGTTAAACGTTCTTTGTTGAAGCGGGCAAGGTAGGTCTTCATCTTCTCTCAGCTTGACTGTTAGCAGGTAGGCGGCTGGGCATTGGCGCCTCCTGCTGGGCATAAACTGGGTCAGGAACTATTTAGCCAACTCTTCGAAACTATTTATTGACCTTGGCTTGAGGGTCCCGAACCATCCTCTAGCTGTTCCCCTTAAGGTTAAAGGGAAAGCCTGTCATGCGATCTCGCTGGGAAACCCGTGGAGCATGATGTGGGCCTTGAAGTTCTCCAGATAGTCTACTAGATTTTTGGACCCGTCATACATGTCTACCTGGGGCACTTTAAACTTCGGCGGGAGGGGCACGACCATGATTCGTTCACTATACGGTAGATCTGTTTGGTTTAGCAAGCATTCCACCGAGGAAGATCTCCCTATCCTTTTCGCCATCTCTTCATATTTTTCTGCCAGGTCTTTTAACTCGTCATGCATTTTCTCCTTCTCTGTTTGTCCTAGATTTGACTCCATATTGCATGGTTCCTCCCTTTCACCTTGCTTACTGTGAGTAGGTATGGCGGCATTGCTAGATTCGGCATTCTTTCGTAGCAAATCGTTGTTCTCCTTCTTCAAGATCTCCAGGGCCTCCAAAGCCTGTTGCTAGTCATGCCTTCACGGATGCATCCATCACTCGGCTTACTAAGGATCGGGTTATAGTTGGCATGTGAGAATCACGTAAAGAGAAAGAGATCCCACAGACGGCACCAATGTAAAGGACGTGTCTCATTAGCTATTTGCAACCGTTCACCTGCATGATAACCAGAAGTTTTGGTGTGATACACCTGGGAAAACTCCGATGCTTAAGTCAGTAAGTACAACAAACAATTTAGAATTCAAAAAAAAGATCGATCCCCTACTATTGAGAGTTACTTGGTATATATAGACTCCGACGTGATGCTTATCTGGTATAGAGTTTATCAGTTTGGATCATTACCCTGTAACCGAACTGATCACGTATCTACATGAAATCTTTATCTTCCCGTAAAAGGTGGCGCATGGGGTGTATGACTTTGTTGGGCCTTAGACTCTCTAGTTTCATTCGATTAACCATGAGCCTTTTATAGTGGGCTCCCTTCATATTTGGGCTTTTAACTCAAAATGGACCCTTAACTAAAATAGGCCCTCTAACTTCCATCCCCCACTCTCCACAATAACCCTTCTTTCACTAAATCAAGAAAGGACCACAAGCTTCTCCATATAAGGGAAGGTCCACACCCCACCTTAGCATTTACTAGCCCCACATTTTTAAAATACTTCTCTTTCATTACCTTTGCCACCAAAAAGTCAGGTTGCTTCAACATTCTCCTGTACTGCTTTGCAAGCATTGCCCTATTAAAACATTTAAGGTCGCAGAAGCTCAACCCTCAATTCCTTTTTTATTCTCCCATTTTAAATCAGCTTCTCCATTGAATTTTCTTCTCATTTTGTTTATGTCCACACCAGAATCTTGCCAAGAGGGATGATATTTCCTTGCATGGCCTTTGTGGTAATCTGAATGCACTCATAGAAAATGTAGGTATTGCCTGAACAACAACCTTCAATCAGATCTCTTTCCCCACTTGTGATAGAAATGAATTCTTCCAGCTGCTGATTTTAGACCAAACCCTCTCCTTTAAGTTCCTAAATGTAATATATCTTGACCTACCTACCATTGCTGGAAGGCCAAGATATCTTTCATAACTTCCACATATAATTACCCCCACTACACTTTGAATTTGTGATCTAGTGACTCTATCAGTATTTGAACTGAAAAACATGGTAGTGTTTGCATATTTTAAGTATTGACCCAAGGACTCTTCATACTTCCTCAGTAAATCTTTAATCTTCAGACACTCATCTACCTTTGCTGATATGAACCCGCAGGAAGGGAATCCTTTGAACCCACCATCAAATTGAAAACTCACCCAAGAAAGCCAAAATCAAGTCAATGGATGGAGAATCTAGACCCGAAGAGAACTCGTTTCAAGAACCTAGATTATATTAAAATCTAGACCCGTTGAAGAACCCGTCTCAAGAACCCAGAAGACAAGGAGGAACGCCACAAAAGTTGTGATTTACCTTTGATAAGTTCAAAAGTTCAATTAAGAACAAGATGAGTAAAACTCAACTCACAATGAATAAATCATCAAATTTTATAAACTAATATTCAAATAAGGCTATAAAGAGTATTTAAAGCAAAATTTAATTGAAACCCTAGTCCAAAATAAACCCCTTTCTTCCAAAAATAGCCCTGGATGAATAGTGCCGCATGAACAGTACTTCGGCTACAGTAGACGCTACAGTACCTCTCTTTAAAACCCTAATTCCTAAAATTGTAACTTTCCAAATAAGCCCTTGGCCAAAATACAAGGCCTTCCCAAAAATCCTAATTCATAAAAATAAGACATGTGGGCCAAACATCCTAAAGCCCAATTATTGTAAACTAATAAAATAAATACTTAAACAAATTGAAAGCCTTCAATAACAATAGGCCCAAATAATACTTTAAGTCATGTATTCCTTAGCTTGTATCAAGTGGATCAAATCGGGTTCTCCTTCTTTAAAGTCCATCTTGTCTGTTGGGCTCTTACTAGCTTCATCCCAAATGGATTGCACCAATCCTTACATTGCTTCCTAGATCTTCTTAGCTCTTGATCATGTAATTGACCCATCTGAAACTTGCATATGATTTTTAAGACTAGGCCCATCTTGGTTCCCATCATTCCCCCTTTCCTCAAAAGGATTCGACCTCAAATCTCCACCAAAATGATCCATCTTGGTTTCCATCATTTGCCCTCCCAAATATTACACAATCATCATCAAAGATTAAGTGGCTTATCGATCCTCCTCTTAATACTGCAACACCCCTTATGTCCCCCTTCTATCAGCTGAGTTAATTAGGGAACTTAACCCTTTTGCATAAAAGATAAACAAGTAAGGGGATATAGGATCCCCTTGTCTTATTTCCCTTGTTGGTTTAATAATCTTTTCAGGCTCCCCATTGACAAGAATTGAATATGTCACTATTTTTACACACTTTATGATCAAAGAGATCCATCTGTCACCAAAGCCCAGCTTTCTCATCACAACCTCCAAAGACTTCCATTCTATCATATCGTAGGCCTTTGACATATCTAGCATAAGAGCCATACTACCATACCTTTCTCTTTGCCTTGTCTTCATCGTATGCAAAGATTCATAAGATATCATAACATTATCAGTTATGAGCCTTCCAGGTATAAATGCACTTTGGTTGCTGGCAATGATGATAGGAAGCACTTTCTTCAGCCTGTTAGCAAGTATCTTTGATGCAAGCTTATATAGTACGTTACATAGGCTGATTGGTCTGAATTCACTACCAACATAAGGGTTTTTAACTTTGGGAATCAAAACTAAATAGGTACTATTAACACAATTATCCAACCCTCCCTTTCCATTTAGGAAACACAACATTGCCTTACTTACCTCCTCCCCCACAGTACTCCAATAAGCTTGGTAAAAACAAGCTTTATAGCCATTTGGACATGGAGATTTCAATGATTTCATATGCTTTAGAGTTTCCTCCACCTCAATCCTGGTCAATTCTTTTTGTAACTCTGTATTCATTTGATTATTGACTCTCGGGTCAAGTGCTTTTAGGCAATCCTCTATAGCTTCCATTGTTGGTTGAGATGAGCAAAAGAGACTATTAAAACAATTATAAAACACATCCTCTATCCCTTTTTGCTCAGTCACCATGCTGCCCTGAGAATTTTCCAATTCCTTTATCTGGTTTTCCCCCTTTTCTGAGTAGCACATGAGTGGAAGAACTTGGTATTTCTGTCCCCAACTGATACCATGTTCTCTTTGCTCTCTTTCATTTTAAGTCCTCTGCTCCAGCAACAAACCCAGTTCTTCTTGCAGACTTCTTATCAGCTCAACATTATGGGGCCCCTCATTTTCCTTTTCATTCTTCAATCCTTTAGTTTATTGCTTCATAACTATCTCAGCCTCCTTATCTCTAGACATACTCCATCTAATCAACTCTCCCCTACACCTATTCAACTTTCCCTACACATTTCTTAGTGGGTTTTGTTCTGCAACAGATCTATCCCAAGCCCCTCCCACCACTAATTCTCCTTCCTCATCCCTTGTCCATTTTGCTTCAAATATCAATATTCTTTTTCTCCTCTTTTTCACTAAGTTTTCTTGTCTCAAATCTAGCATTAGTGCCTTATGGTCTGATTAAGCTACTGTTAGTACTTCAACTACTCTATCACAAAAAGTTTCAGACCGTTGGAGGTTGGCAACAGCTCTATCAAGTGTCTCTTTTGTAAAGGTGTTATCAACATGCTTATTACTCCAAGTATATTTACTTCCCTTCCGCCCCAAGTTAAATATATTGTTTTCCTCTAATACTTTTATGAATTCTTCCATCTGGGTCTTTGGTCTAGATCTTCCCCCCACCTTTTCATCTTGACTCACTACCTCATTAAAATCACCAATTATACATTATGGTTTCTCTATAGAAGGGTTTAATAGAGGTAAGAGATTCCATGTCCATTTTCTTTTAATAGCTTCAGAATGCCCATAAAAACCAGTAAAAGCCATGACAACTTCTTCTCTTCACTCATAACAGTAGCATTAACATGATGTTGGGAAAAATTGACTATTTCTACATTCACCTCTTTGCACCACATCAATGCCAATCCCCCATTTCTGCCTAATGAATCTACAACAAAACATCCTTCCTATCCCAGTTTCTTTTTAATATTCTCAAACTTGCAAGCTACTAATTTTGTCTCCATTAAGAATACCATCTTGGGTTTCTTGTCATTCACCACTATGTAAAGGTTTTGAAGTGTCTGGAGGTTCCCAAGCCCTCGACAATTCTAGCTTAGTATTTTCATGGGTATTGGTGGAGCTGGCTAGCAACCTCCACTAGTAACACGTTCCTTTTGAGTCCCTTCTTATCAGTATTCAATCTTCCTTTTTTTAAGAGGCCCTTACTGCTATCATTAGAAACATCACTCATCAAGCTACGTTTTCCCCCAATTGTTGAGCCCAAAACTCCTTTCTTTGCTACAATTCGTGCCATTCTCTTCAACCTTCCCCTCTAAGCTCTCCCATTGTCCTCATCCATCTCTTTGTCAAATTGACCCAGCTGCTGTAAATTGGTCACAATTCCAATCACAAGAGACTCTTCTATTAGAATCTTGCCCCTTTTATAACTCTCCTTACCCTCGCCTATTTCAGTATTTTCAACAAACACATTCAGTTCAACCCCTTCCTATGGAGCATGTGATCCCTTTTTCAACACCTCTGCCTCATTCTCTATTGTATTTAACTCCTTAACAACCTGTGCAGTAGTAGTATCCTCCTTAGCGATGCCTTCCTCATCCACAATATTACTATTGTACTCCTCATCACTCTCCCCCATTTGCTCACAGTAAGTATTACTGTTTTTCTCTGAGTATTTCCCTTTTCCATTTTGATAGGCTCGAAGCCATGTCCCATATTGGGATTTATCGTTATTCCTTTCCATTCCCATACACCCTTCTGATCCATGAAATATTTTCCCACACTTGAAACAAAGCTTAGGAAGCTTCTCGTAGCTCAGAGGTACCCAAATTATGTTACCCAGTACATTGGCAATTCTGCCTCTTGCTATCAACTTCCTCAGATCTATTTCAATCTTTACTTTAAGATAGCTTCCCCATTCAATCCCATCTTCATGTACATCTACTCCTTACAGTCCCGATCGTTGCTCCAATCTGATTCCCTGTTTCTCACATCATACATGCCAGTGCCAAGTTGTTCAAGTGAACCCAGAATTCCTCATAGTCGAATCATTTACTGAGGAGGGGTAAGTCCATCAAATGGCTTCAAGAATAATAGATGATTATCAAATAACGACGATATTCCTTCCAAAACTCTCTGTCTATCCTTCTGATTTTCAAAAGTTACCACAAACATATTGGGGATTATATCATGGAAATTAAACGATCCCCCAGCCTCCAAATCTTATTCATAGTTGATCTAATCACTTCCTTGCTTATCTTTCGATCAGATAGCAATTTTCGTACCAAACTTCTATTTCCCTCCTCTGTCACCTTGCTCATGTGCTCTGTATTTACTTCAATTACCCTTTTCTCTTCCTCTGTAAGTTGAAGTTTATCCCACCATTCCTCCAGATCCTTCATTGCAACCGACCCCAGTCTTATGAATAAACAACCAAGGAAGACTCCTCCTCCCTCACTCAGAAGAGTGAGCCGAGACTATCCCTTGACCTGAGCTTTCTCCTTAGAGGAAGCTCAGAGAAAACTTCCGTACATTTTCATTTCTAAATGTTAATATGTTAACAGTAAGAATGGTATGTCCTCTGTATTAACTTCCAAATATAAC
>QEOT01006267.1:28855-44455 GCA_003123785.1 Pterocarya stenoptera
CTTAATTAGTTTTCTAAGCTCAAACTTTTAGCCCCCATCAAGCACTCATGAATGCCTACCTTTTCCTCCCCTGCAAAGTTACCAAATAATTAAATCTTTCTCCAATTACTTCAAACTTCACCTGCACCTTATGATGATCATCATCAACGTCTTTGCTTCACATTTCCATCCATCAAATTTCCTAATTATGATCAAATCCATCCATTTAATGATGAAGGGTGGCAGATGGGTTGCACGGTCCCCACGCCCAGAAAGTCCCTAGTTTCCCCTCCAGCACCATCTTCATTCTCCGCGTGCCGGCGTTTGGCCGGGTGTATCTGAAACAGGTCACCTGCTGTTTTTTCAGCATCTTTCCCGAGATTAGAAAGTATTGGATTTGAACCATAGGGTCCACACAATTTGTTCCCATCCTGAACTCGACTGTCATTGCACTTGAACCGAAAGCTCCCTAGGAATGATGGGTCAGTTGAAGTTGAGCCAATTTGAGCAGCTTTTTGCAATAAAGCCGTTGCTGACATATTTGCTGAAGGTGTTTGATTAGACTGGTGTTGGGTCTCATACAAGGAAGGAATACTTAAAAGCTGAGTTCCAGCCTCCTTCATGTCGATTAGTGGGAGTGAAGTGCTTGTTAACTCTTCTGCATTACTCGAAGAGAGCTTAGTTCCAAAAACCCAATTTTGGTGATAATCCGATGGCGAAATATTCGAGCACGACACGAGTGGATCTGCAAACGTTTCTCCTGAACACAATGGCCCAAGTTGATGAATCCCTAGGAGATTGTTATTAACCATTGTTTCCTGGCCTTGGGATCCATGGCCAATCCATAGGGATAGTCCCCGTGTCGTTGGGTTAATCATTGTGTCTTCATTGCTTGAGATTGGCTTGAAAATAGACGGGAAATTCTGTGGGATGCTATGGCCTAGGGGAGTTCCCATGAAACGGTAGTTGATATTGCCTGCCACTCCGGTGTTCATGTTTGAGACTGCTTTCACTCTGGCTGTTTCTTCTGCCAAGGCATCGCAGAAGGCTCTATGTGTTACGAAGCTATCTCGCCTGCTCACAAAAAGTTTACAAACTTTAACCTAATTAGCTTCAAGAAATATTGTATTGGAAAAATATAAGAGAAGCATGAACAAAAGCACACAATAATCGAAACAGGAAAAAGGCAATATATCTGACATGAAGGGATGGTATTTTGAAGGTCATTACGTCAGAACAAGTCTAATTAATTTGCATCAGTAAAGAAACTACAGGTAATTACCCACCTATAATGGGAAAACAAAGAACGAAAATTACAAACACATAAATAATTGCAGAAGTTATCAAAACAGGTAAGGTTAGATACAGAATCCCAATACATATGAGAAATCAGACGATGTTACAGGCCGTAGACTCAGACGGTGAATATATATCGTCAACGTACGTACGACATTTTGTCTTTCTAACGAGTTATTTGCCTTCAGAAGGGCCCATCCTTTGTTGAGATAGAGAGAGAGAGAGAGAGAGAGAGAGAGAGATAGTACTGTGGCGCAGACAAAGATACAAGCGCCACAAAAATCACTTTAATTCAGGCTTCATTTGGCTTCTTTACTTTCTTCTTTGTTGAAATTGATTAGTAATGTTGCATGAAGAAAGTGATGATGCTCTTTTTTCTGGTATACAGACAAGGATCGATCTCAAAATCACAAGTATCATTTCCTGCCTTTATTTCCACAGATCACCATCGATCAATTACTACTTTTTCATATAATCTCAGTCTTACCATGACCATACGTCTACCAATAAAAACATATAGTAATAACAAACACTTAGCAAAACATTATATACCTTGAAAATACAGTTCCGCAGTCACATTTGTATTCCCTGGTGCCACAAGTCTTGGAGTGGGCTTTCCAATCTGACTGCACAGCGTAGCGCTTTGAGCACTTCTCACATTTCCACTTCTTCTCGCCGTGTTTCCGACAGAAGTGCTTCTTTATTCCGGTTAGGTCTCCAAGAGCTCTAGAGGGGTGGTGGTGGACGCAGGCCTTTTCGGGGCACACATAAACACGTTTCCTTGGTTCTTTGCTGGTCCTTTGCTTTAGCTTCCATGGCAGGTTATGTCCCCGCCGGTGGAGTTGCAAGTTTTGATCCCTTTGAAAGCCCTTCCCGCAGATTTCACACAAGAATCTGTTGGTGGCCATCAGGGTCTTTGGCGACAAAGCGATTACTTCAGCTTCGGGATCTGTTGAAAAGCATTCATTTGGAATCACCATTTGAACATTAACTACTTTGAATATACCCGTGATCAAAACAAATCAGGGAGAGAGGGAATTGTAAAAGCTACAGAGATGTGGGAATATGGAAGCTTGCCTGGGGTGCCTGGGAGGTTTCTCTTCTTCTTTGCGACTGGAGGATTGGATCCAGGCCGAATTGTGTTCTCGTCAATAAGATTTGGATTTGCTTCTTCAGCCATCTTTTCTAGCATCGTAATTAAGCTTTCTCTTCTCAGTCTGACTCAGTCTATAACTCAGAAAAAGTTTTTGTTTCGGTTAAAGCCAGGAAAAAGTTAAGCTCACCAATCTGAACATCAATCAGTGAACTGAATTACGAGACCACAGAGGAAGAGCTGTTTTCTTTTTGCCTGAAGTACTCTCTCTCAACCCTTACAAGTCAAGTTGATATATGTAAAGATCAGATCTCCATCTCTCTCTCTCTCTCTCTCTCTCTCGCAGTCACATTTTGATTATCTACTTTTTAGGTGGAATATAATAGTCATACGCTGTTCGAGGCGGTGAAAAGTTAAAGTTCGCAGGGACTAAGAGACGGAGAGAGAGAGAGAGAGATGAGGGGGGTTTGATAAGCGAGGTGCATGATGACACATATCATGAGGTCGGGAGAAAAGCTACTTCCACGCTTTTCTATTTGGAATGATTATCCCATAATTTGTCTGCTTTTTGTTTTTTCCAATTTTCTAAGCAACTCTAATCCAATAACCATGTTTGAGTACATTTATTTTGATTATAAAATAATGGTTTAATTATATGCGTGAAAACGACGTAAAATATTTCAAAGGACGCGGCCTTGCTCGTCCCTTGTAATTTTGATTTCTAATCAATTCTCCTACCAATTCTTTGTAATAAATTTTTTTGTCATCGATCAATTTAGTTATATAAGTTGATGATATAAATTTCTCATAGGAGTAATATGTTTCTATGTTAACAACTAGGTTTACTAGCATGGTCCAAGCTATGCAAGCCAGTGTCGGAGGGGGGTTTGGGTCTAAGTGACGCTGGACAGAATAATGATTATTCTGCAGGCTAGTTTCAACAGATGATTTAAAGAAAAGAAATAAGAGATTCACCCCAAAAACACAAAGAAAACGTCTCTGATGTCAATTCAAATTATCAATATTCAAGAAGATCAAAATTTACCTACAAGTTGGGCTGTAATAGCTGAAAATCGACTGTATTGAAATTTTATCAAAAATAGCAAAATCCCAATAATCATGCCAAAATTAAATACATAATAAAAGAAGTAATCTATCAGAAATCTGGCCCAAATCGAGTTCAAACTCTTCTAATAAGAAAGAGCAGCTTGCATCTTTCTCATCTTCTAGTAATGACCAGTTGCCTACGGATTCTCCTTCATCCTCTATCGCAGCAGAGGCATCTCCATCTTTGCGCCTGAATGGTTCTCCCGGGCCCTGCAGCAAAGGAAAAGTTCTTTCTTTAAATCGGGCCTGGGACATTCGACGAAAAAGGATGACCCAATGTTTTGCCCTTTATCCCCCCAAAATGGCCCAGATCCCCTATTTATAGGAGAATCTGCCTGCCCCGAGGAAAAATATGTGGTTGGGCTAAGGTAAGCAGTAGGACGTACGGCTGGGCTAAGGTAAGCTAAGCTTCTGGTCTAGGAACTAGGCTCGATGGAATTAAGACTGAGAAAGATTCTTATTACGCCTTTCTAAGGCCTTTATTGACTTGAAATAGTGGTATATACCGCCTAAAATCAATAAAATAAGAGAAATTCAGCTGAAGGAGATATGGAATATCATCACTTCCAAAACAGTAAAAGAAATATTACCATAAAAGGTAAAAAATAACTAAAAATAGAAAATTAGAGGGGAAAACAGTAGAATTTGGCCTTGAAAATGACGCACACCAAGCATAGCGAGGTGCCCATGATGTGCGCGCCGAAAAAAGCTTTCTAAGTTGGGGTCATATGCGCGATTCTGATACTCATAGTCAAAGTTATGGCTAAAATACCGAAACGTGCTCAAAACTGACCCAACCAAGGATAGATCATGGTTTATTGCCTTCTTTGCACTGATCTGCCACCTCAAGGTATTTCAGTGCAGTCAACATGCATTCTAACAATTCAGCATCATCTGACTCGGATCCTCCTGCACCAGTCACCCCGGGTTGGAAAGAACTCGTCCTCGAGTTCACAGTAGCTTCATCAGAGTCTACAAAACAAAGGCTCAAGTGTTTCACATTAAAGATATTAGAAGTCTTCAAATGGCTGGGGAGGCACAACCTATAGGCATTATCATTGATCTTCTGAAGGATCTCACAGGGTCCAGTCTTCCGCTCTTTAAGCTTATTATACTTTCCAACAGAAAAACGATCACGAGTTAATACTACCCAAACAAAATCACCAACATCAAAAGGTACCTGGGGGACGATGACTATCTGCTTGAGCCTTATACTTGGCATTGCTCTCATAAATGGCCAGCTTCACTTGATCATGAATGCCTCTAAGATGTTCTGCCATCTCATCTGCCTTGCGATTCAAACGGCCCACACTTGGAACGGGGGCTAAATCTAGCACACCGAACGGTTTCCGACCATAAACAATCTTAAATGGACTCAATCGTGCGGTTTTGTTCTTGGATCTGTTATAGGCAAATTCTGCTTGGGGAAGAGCAAAATCTCATTGTTTGGCTTAGTTCCAGTNAGAAGTCTTCAAATGGCTGGGGAGGCACAACCTATAGGCATTATCATTGATCTTCTGAAGGATCTCACAGGGTCCAGTCTTCCGCTCTTTAAGCTTATTATACTTTCCAACAGAAAAACGATCACGAGTTAATACTACCCAAACAAAATCACCAACATCAAAAAGTACCTGGGGGACGATGACTATCTGCTTGAGCCTTATACTTGGCATTGCTCTCATAAATGGCCAGCTTCACTTGATCATGAATGCCTCTAAGATGTTCTGCCATCTCATCTGCCTTGCGATTCAAACGGCCCACACTTGGAACGGGGGCTAAATCTAGCACACCGAACGGTTTCCGACCATAAACAATCTCAAATGGACTCAATCGTGTGGTTCTGTTCTTGGATCTGTTATAGGCAAATTCTGCTTGGGGAAGAGCAAAATCTCATTATTTGGCTTAGTTCCAGCCAAACTCCTTAAAAGATTGCCCAAACTCCGGTTTACCACCTCGGTCTGACCATCTGTTTAGGGGTGGTAGGCGCTACTAAAGTTCAACTTTGTCCCTAGTTTCTCTTATAAGATCTTCCAGAAATGGCTCATGAACTTGGTGTCACGATCCGAAGTGATGGACCGGGGAATACTATGTAAACGAACAATCTCCTTGAAGTAAAGATGAGCGATCTGAGCAGCATCCATTGTTTTTCTGCAAGCTACAAAATGGGCCATCTTGGAAAACCTGTCAACTACAACCAAAATAGAATCCATGGATCGTTGGGTCCGGGGTAAACTCAGCACAATATCCATACTGACATTAAACCAAGGAGCCTCAGGAACAGGCAAGGGGGTGTACAGGCCTGCATTGGTGAGAACTCCCTTGGACCGCTGACACACATAACATCGTTCCACATAATGAACCACATAACTGGTCAGTTTGGGCCAATAGTAATCGGAAGACACCATGGCCAATGTCTTATCTCGCCCAAAATGACCCTCACTATGAAGTTCACCAACAATTTGCTGCCTTAGTGAACAATCTGGGATACACAACTGTAATCCACGAAATAAATAACCATTATGTAAAACAAAATCATTTCATTGACCACCAGTTACCTCCTGAAATATCCTGCCAAACGAAGGATCGACTGTATACATGTCACTGAAAACCTCAAATCCTGCAACTCTGGTGGTCATGCTGGTGAGGAGTAATGTACGATGGCTCAGGGCATCTGCTACACGATTCAAACTTCCTGACAAGTGCTTCAATGAAAATATGAACTCCTGCAAGTAGGCCACCCACTTAGCATGTCGCCTGCTCAACTTATGTTGGCCATTGATGTACTTCAGGGTCTCGTGGTTAGTAACAAGAATGAACTCCCGCTGCACCAGGTAGTGTCGCCAATGTTTCAAGGACTGAACTATGGCATAGAACTTCAGATCATAAGTGGAATAATTCTTCTTCGCCCGTGATAGGTTTTCACTGAAAAAAGCTATGGGTCGTTCCTCCTAACTCAAAACACCGCCAATGCCAACGCCAGATGCATCACAATTGACTTCGAAAACCTTGTCAAAATTTGGAAGTGCTAAAATTGGTGCCTCTGTCATCTTCTGCTTGACCAGTTGAAAACTAATCTCTGCCTCCTCAGGCCACTGGAAGTCATGTCCCTTGAGGCACTCTGTAATAGGAGTAATCAGAGTGCTGAAGTTTCTGATGAATCGATGGTAGAAGGATGCCAATCCATGGAAACTCCTAACATCATGCAAGGTCTTAGGTTTGGGTCACCCCAAGACCGCATCTATCTTTGACTGATCTGCATGAACACCATCATTAGACACAACAAAACCAAAGAAAGTTATAGAAGTAGTAAAGAAAAAACACTTCTTCTGATTGACAAACAGGTGCTCTGTTCTCAACATGTCAAGAACATCTCGGAGATGATCAAAGTGTGATGCCCATGTCGGATTATAGATGAGAATATTGTCGAAGTAAACTACAACAAATCTCCCCATAAAAGGTCATAGAACCTGATGCATAAATCTCATGAATGTATTGGGTGCATTGGACAGCCCAAAAGGCATGAGCATCCATTCATACAACCCATGCTGCGTTTTAAACGCCGTCTTCCACTCATCTCCGGGTTTTATTCTGATTTGGTGGTATCCGCTTTTAAGGTCAATTTTTCAGAAGATCTTAGAACCGGACAGTTGATCCACCATGTCATCTAGGCGTGAATGGGAAACCTGTACTTCACTGTGATTCTATTGATCGCTCGGCTGTCAACACACATTCGCTAGGAACCATCTTTCTTCGGTACTAGTAGGGCAGGGACTGCACATGAGTTTATGTTCTCACGGATATAGCCCCTCTCTAATAACTCCACCACTTGACGCTACAACTCTTCAGCTTCTTTGGGACTAAGGCAATACGCAGGTCGGTTTGGTAGACTGGACCCCGGGACAAGGTCGATCTGATACTGAATATCTCTCATAGGCAGTAACCCAGGAGGAAGATCTTCTAGCATCAGGTCAGAAAACTCTACTAGCATCTGCTGCACCTCTACTGGTAAATCTGGGCTCACATCTACTGCACTATTCCCACAAGGTAGCAGGGCATAAATCACAACTTCCCACTCAATCTCTTTCAGGAACCTGGACATCGAGAGAAGGTTAGTATTATTGGTTAGCAGGGTAGGAGTGGCTCCTTCCCGGCAAGGCGCCAACACAACCTTTTTTCTCTTGATACTAAGGGAATAGTATTCTTCCTCCTATCATGAACAACAATGTGATCATACTGCCAAGGCTTGCCTAACAATACATGACAAGCACCCATAGATACGACATCACACCAAGCATTATCAAAATATTTTTTGCCGATCGAAAAAGATACTAGGCATCACCTATCTACTGTTACCTCACTGCATTTATTCAGTCACAACAATTTGTATGGCTTGGGATGACAATCTGTCTTCAACTGTAATTTCTGGACGGCTTCTTCAGAAACCACATTCTCACAACTGCCACTGTCAATGATCATCATGCAGACTTTATCTGCAACTATGCAGGTTGTGTGAAAAATATTGGTTCTCAACCAATCATCACATGCATCACCCTTGGGAGTTAGTAAACTCTTACGAACAACCAGGGTCTCATGGCCATCACCATACAATACGTCTCCATCTTCATCATCATCATACACAGGCTTTCCATTCATCTTAGTGTCTGCTTCCATATCTTCCTCAATCAAAAGAGTTTTTCCCTTTTGATTAGCAGGCTTCTTGCAATCAGTCGCTCTATGCCCCTGTTCACTACACATGAAACATCTAATATTAGAGTTAGAACTCTGACCCTGCAATGGCTGCTAGGCGGGGCGACATTCTTGAGGGCGAACTACTCGACTGTTTTGATCGCTTTTGGTCACTGGCCTCCTGCTCTGCTATTTCTCTACAATGAGTGCACGTTAGTATGCTTCAGAAACCATCCACAGCGAGTGAAGGCTAAGGACATCCTGTAGGGATTGCCGCAATCCTCCCAAATACCGCACCACCAATTGCTCTTCTGTCTCAGATAGATCATTACGGGCTATCAATTGATAAAATTTTTCAGTGTAATCATCAACTGATCTAGTGCCCTGCCTCAACGAATGAAGTCGCTGAAATAGAGATTGAGTATAGCCGAAGGGAAGGAAATGACCCTTCATCTTCTTCTCCATCTTCTCCTAATCAGTAATCTTGGCCTTACCATGCTTGTCTCGTGATTGCCTCAACTGCTCCCACCATGCAGATGCTCTACCTTTGAGTTTGATGGCGACCAGTTTCACTTTCACACGATCAGGAACCTCCTTATAGTCAAAAATTCTATCCACATCATGTAACCAATCAATGAACCCTTCAACCTATAACGTACCAGAAAACTCGGGTAAATCCACTCGGAAGCCAAGGTCTCCATGACGCTCCTCCCAACCATGGTGCTCCCAGTATAAAGGACACTGGTGATATGGGTTTTCAAAACTGGAATTGGAATCTTGATCTTCCATCTCATGATCGCCGAAATCCTGCACCATTAGACGCTGGGTTAACTCTGCAACTTGTCTCTGCAAATCTTCAATCATCACATCCTTAACGCTACGATCACGGTGCAGGACTTCTTCATTCGAAACCTGTCCATGACGACCCCGACCACCAACCATGAAAACTGATAAGAATCACCCCAGAAAAGACACTAAAGCTCTGATGCCAACTGACACTGGACAGAATAACAATTATTCTGCAAGCTAGTTTCAACAGATGATTCATAGGAAAGAAACAAGAGATTCATCCCAAAAACACAGAGAAAACATCTCTGATGTTAATTCAAATTATCAATATTCAAGAAGATCAAAATTTACCCACAAGCCGGGCTGTACTAGCTGAAAATCGATTGTATTGGAATTTTACCAAAAATAGCAAAATCTCAATAATCATGCCAAAATTAAATACATAATAAAAGAAATAATCTGTCAGAAATCTGGCCCAAATCGAGTTCAGAATTACTTCCAAAAAAGTGAAAGAAATATTACCATAAAAGGCAAAAAATAACTAAAAATAAGAAATTAGAGGGAAAAAAGTAGAATTTGGCCTAAAAAATGATGCACACCGAGCATAGTTGGGTGCCCACGACCTGCGTGCTGACAAGAGCTTTCCAATTCTGATACCCGTAGCCAAAGTTATGGCTAAAATACCGAAACGTGCTCAAAATTGACCCAACCAAGGAAAGATCACGGTTTCTTGCCTATTTTGCGCTGATCTGCCACCTCAAAGTATTTCAGTGCAGTCAACGTGCAGTCTGACAACTCAGTATCATCTGACTCAGATCCTCCTGCATCACTAAGGGAGTTTGCAGATGTTCAACATTCTTTTCACATGAAATTCGCTAGAAGAATGATCTTGGCTGTGGATAATTTATGGACTTGCTTCTTTAAAGCAAAATATGTTAGACATGGCCATCTTTTGCTTTCAAAGAGCATGACAGCATGCTCAAGGTTTTGGAAATCTATGATGATGGTTCTTCTATACGTATGCGACAATATTTGATGGAGAATTAGAGAGGGAAGGGCATCTTTCTGGTATGATCGGTAGCTTGCTAATGGGCCACTTTATTTACAAGTTCAAGAGGTCTCCAACACTTTACTTCAAATAAAGGAGTGCTGGACTGGTTCAAACTGGGATCTAAATGCATTGAAGAATTTGGTTGGGACATATATTATGGGAGACATTTTATGTTCTTTATCAACTGGGAAAGAGGGGGAGGATGTCATTATCTGGGAAGCTAACTTCTGATGGTGAGTTTTCTTTAGCTAGTGGGTGGGATGTAATTTGCTTAAAAGTAGGAAAATTTTCAATTATGGAGTGGACCTAGAATAAGGTAATGTCGAAGAGATTTCCTTATGCAAGTGGAAGGTTAGGTTTCATTGTCTGTCCGTGGATTCAAGAGTGCAAAATTGTGTGGTGCAGTTGGCATCAAGATGTGACTACTGTACTGCTAGAAAAATAGAGACACTTGAACATGTGCTTTATTCGGGTGAAATTGCGAGACAAGTATGGGAGATGGCAGCTGCTGTGATGGGTATTCCATGCATGACTGTTGGGATCTGGGGTCGTGTGGCTCAATGGTTCTCTCTTGCGAAGAAGTCGTCGCAAAGAGGTGTGCTTATTGGCTTGTTGCCGAGCCTCATCACTTGGCAATTGTGGCAGCATCGGTTGAAGGGGTGTAGTGCTCTTTAAAATTTTGGCTGAAGAAGTTGTCGGATGAATGTGTTAAATTTGGTTCTCTTTCGGCATTGGATGAGCAGGTTCTCAGATCTTTGGATATTCCATTGTTACCTATCAATCAGGCAAACCATGTCTTGTAACATGGTGCAAATTATTGCATGGATTTGTGAAACTGAATGTTGATAGTAGTTGTAGGGGTAACCTGGGATCATGTGGGGGTGGAGGTGTGATCAGGGATATCCATGGGAATGTAAAGCAAGCTTTTCCCACAAACTTTGGATAAGGGACTAACAATGAGGCTGAACTTCATGCCCTCAAAGAAGATGTTGTTTTATGTAAGGCCTTGGGTTTCTTCAATTTGGAAATTGAGTGTAATTCCAAATTAGTGGTGGACTAGGTGCTTGCTGGGAGTTGTACTGTTTGGTATCTTTGGGGGTTTTGGGAGGAGATGATTAAGGAGCTTCAGGGTGTCCACTTCACTATAAGACACCAATACAAAGAAGGAAACCAAGCTTCAAATTTTTTGGCACGTCGAGGTGAAAATGGATTGACATACGTATATGAGGGTGGGAAGACGTTGCACAGGTCCTTGAGGGGCATCATTCGATTGGACAAAATCGGCTTACTTAGTATAAGAATTTAATTTACTTGGTTTGATTGTTTTTCTTCGGTTTGAATTGTATTGTGTCTGTATTGTTTTCTTTGATTGGTTGGTACTACTGTAAGGATGGTATTCCTTTGCCTTTGGTGAGGTTTTGAATAAAATGGGAGGTTTGAAAAAAAAAATTACTAATGCATACACCATGGTCTTCCCTGAAAGAAAACCCAGGTTTGCTGACAAAATTTTCCTTATAATTAGATAAAATATTGAATTGAAATAACCGCCTTTTATGCCTTCCAAATATAAAGTGTTCTATATCTCACAAAGATTGAAATACTCTCTACAATCCAATAGAAACCAAGCATCACGTTCAAGGGGATATCACGAATGAGTGACAAATGTGAGACCAACGCACTTCTAATCCTATAATTTTTGTAGCACAAAGATCTTGATCTTATGTTAAGCTAGCTATGTTATTTCTTCCTTTCTTTCTTTTTTTTTTATTATTTTGTTGAGTAAAAATATTTAAAATGTCATAATATAACCCTCCATCTTTTTGCCTAAGTTTCATACCTTTGAGTACCACCTCATTATCATCTCTTACGACACTTCTCATTTCTCGAACTTATTGTTAGTAAAAGAAGAAAATCATGTTTAAACAACTTCACACATTCAAATTATATATAAAAAAAATGAAAAGAAAGTATAATTATGAAATTAACAACGCCCAATATCATATCATGCATTTGAGGATTGCGCCAACGCAAGGAGACAAACCACTTTTCCATGGTCAAGTGGAAGGCAAAGAAGAGAGAATTTCCTTGAAAAAGATGGAAGACTAGGTAGCGGTGGTCTTCAAACTATAGCTAGTCCAACAAGGCAAGCAACACTATGTAGAAAGCCTAACAAATACCTTTCCACCCTGTGCCTTGCGAGCAAGTACCCAAGTGAAGAATGAGGAGCTGAAGAGGCAAGTAGTTCTAGAAAAAGGTACCAATTGTACAAAGGGTGAGAAGCAAGCCTAAGACAAGCAACGATCAAGGGCAAGACCCATACGAACGTAAAGGCTTTCCAGGATAACACGAAAATGCTTACAACCAATCCTCCACTTCTGACTTGACAATCTACTGTTAAACAGTGAACAAGTCCCAATATGAATTTGTACATTTCCATAATACTAGAATTCACCTTTGTCTCCTGCAAGAAGACAATTTCAGGATCTTCCTTCTTGATGAAATCAAGAAGTGTATGCAATCCCCGTGGATTCCCAAGCCCACGAAGATTCCACCTTAGTCACCACATCCTTTTTCAAACCCTGATGTAAGTTCAAGGATTGTCGCTTCAAAGCTCTGATATCACCTTCTTCCAGTAAAAGTGATTCCTTCTTTTTTGATAAACTAGCCGTTACAGCCTTCTCAACCGTGTTCAAGCCTTGCATGGACTTTGGCTTGAGGCCCCTACGTTTCAAATTAGGCTCAACAGGAGGGGAGGCTATCGTTATGGGAGGGCCTAAGGTAATGCCCTTATCTTTTGATCGGCCCGAAGCTTTTTCTATTGAGTGAAAGACGACGTCGTTGACTATATAGCCATTAGTCTCCTCTTCAACACGAATCTCATGCACCTCCCCTTTTTTCGAAAATAGTTCCACATTCATAACTGATGTCATCTACTTCTGAAAAATAGCTTATTTCGGGGCCTTATCTCCTGAATTCTCGTCTATTGGATTTTGTTTGTCATTTGAAATCTCCGCATTTTCTTCCTCTAAAACCGCATTAGTGCCCTCTTTTCTTGCTAAAACCTTATTCTTAGACAAACCCCTACCAACACGATTATGTTAATTCAACTAACTTTGTCCACTGCCCCCACCCAGACGACGGCGCTGCAACCATTGCCCATATGGGAAGATGACATCGACGTCAGTAGTATGGCAGGCATTCCAACTCGTAGAATCCAGATGGCCATGCCCAGATGGCTGTAGTGATAGTAGAAATCCGGTAATCGTTTGTAAGAAAAACGAACCCAGCAATCTCTCTAGGCCCCAAGAGCAATTTTCTTAAGTCGCAATAACGGTTTAGTGATACCCAGACTCACTCTAATGTGGATGCACTCCCCCTAGGCCATTTCATCTCGGTCCAAATCAATTTCAAGTACCCTGCCCAACACTTCCCCAATATGCCTTCCTACATACTCATTAGATGCCAACATTGGTAGATCCTGCACCCTAATCCAAAATGATGTTTCTGTGAAAATAATCTCATGAACCTGTAATGTCCTTCAAATTCCTTCGTGAGAACCAGCTGTTTGTCGAAAGTTCATGGGCCATCCCATAGTACCTTGTCCTTATCCCGGGTTTCCTCAAACTCCATGAGCATGGTTGCAGGTGTTAGATCTCTAAACTTGATACTTTTCCTAGGTCTCCAAATATGCCTCATGGTCTGCTTGAAAGCTTCTCTATTGTAGTGACGATCCGTGAACAGTTTGATGACCAAACATTGCTCTCCTCGTGCGATCACATCTCCCAATAACTCAATATCCACGAATACCTCCGTTGATTCTTCCTCCGTGAGAGATAGTTTCTCACACAAGTTACTCAAAATTTTTGCCATCATCTTTGGAGGAAGCCACCATAAGAGGATGGTGAAAACCTCATCAACTAAGTACTAACCACACCACCCTACACAGCAGCAGAAAGAAACCTCTACTCCGTTAAGAGAAATAGATAGAGGACTCAGTTTAGAAGAAACCACTTTTTTTTACCATCATTTTTAAAGTTGTAATTAATTGTAAAGTCTTATTATTTACTATTGAATTTACTCGCAAAAAAAAAAAACACTTAGTAATATAATTTAAATTCTAGATATTTTCTGTATAAATTCTAATACTTAAAATAACTTCAATACATAACCCAACGTGAGAAAAAATATAAAAAATAAAAAATAAAAAAAAAATGCAATTCCAAATAATATTCAGTCATGACTTACAGCTAAGGGAATAAATATCATAACAAAACAAAAGTCTTAAAATGCTTTATGGAATAAGAGCTAGAAATACACCACAGTGGGTTAAATGACACTTTTATAATGACATAAGTATGAAGGTATTTTATGCAAGGCTAAAAAAACTAAACAGGCCATCTACTTATGGGAGCAATCGACCTTCACTCAAGAATATACAAGTTGTGCGGTAGACACTTACCAAGAAGAAAGGGAAGGTTGTGATGGAGCCCAGAAGGCTGAGTTGAGGGCTACGGCGGCCAATAATCGATTCCTCCATGGCATGGTGGTGGAGCACTAGATAGAGAAAGAGAGAGAGAGAGTTGACATGAGGGAGAGACCAAGACTTAAGAGAGAAAGAGAGAGAGTTTTACCATGGGAACAACCAAGAAGGGTGGAGGTACCCTGTGTTGGTGGCTCACAGCGGCACAAGATTGGGTATGGTTGTTCAGGGTGGTGCAAAGGCACCATGGCTTGCCAACTTCTCGATCGTGGCATTGGCAAAATGCTCTACTTCGGGTGCAGTAAAACATGGGTTGTTTGGTTTGGTTTACAGTGGGTGGTCTACTAGCAGTGGTGTGCAACGGGGCTTTGATTTACGGTTGGTCTATTCCAACGAGGGTCATGTTGCTGCAGGGTGGTTTCTGCAACCTGCTGTGTATGGGACGACTGCTAATGTGGACTAGAGGGTCATTAGTGCATGCAGGGGTAGCGTTGTGGGTGGAAGCTTGTAGGTTGGTGTTAGGCGGTGTTGGGGTGGTATGGGTCTACAGTGGTATATGGCAAATGCTTGAGTTAGTGGCCCCAGTGGCTTCCGTCGTGCAGGAGCATGGTGGTTCTCATGGTTGGCCTTTGAGAGAGAGAGAGAGAGAGAGAGAGAGAGAGCATCTATTAAGAAGATAGTTTGAGGGTGAAGAAAAGAAAAGTAAACTGAAAGGGTATGGGTAGAAGATTTAGGGGGGAAAAGAAAGCGTCGGGATGAAGCGTGGGTTCGAGGAAGAAGAAACAAAAAAAAAGGGGTCTTACCGAAAACGATGCTGTGTGGGTCTTTTGGGCTAGGATCTTCCTAGGCTTGGGTCGTGGCCTTGGGCCTTAGGTATTACAGTGAGTCTGCAGAAGAAAGGTCACGGCTTGCAGACCATATCATCTAAACCCAGAGGTATATGGTCCAGCGATACGTGAAAGACCCCCATTCGAGGAGGTATTGTGAACTGGACTAAAGACAAACTACAGGATATGTGTGCCTTGTCCTATCTATCTGTCTCCGTATCCTGCAAATGGACAATTGAGACTAAAGGGCTCATATTCAGGCACATCAATAGTGGGAAGGTCACCTGGCAAT
>QEOT01006268.1:24187-35829 GCA_003123785.1 Pterocarya stenoptera
ATATGCACATATAATAGACTGTAAACGAATACCTACATTCATACTGAAGCAGTGATAAGGTGGAAAGAGGAACAGAGAAAACAAAAAGATTACCTGAAGTTTCTCTAAAGTTCTTGCTAATGACGAAAAAATCCACAGAATAAAGCAGGAATCCAGGAAAGCAACAGGCAGAACCAAAAATAACTTTGTATTCCCAGAAAAATCATTAATGTTCCCCAAATGTTCAACTAGCTCAAGGGCCTCCGTAGCAATGAAATATATTATGCCAAGAATAAGTACTTTAGAGGTTATACCACCAAGTGTCGGCTTCACAACACTATAGCCCATTGAAACCACCAAAAGAAGAAGGCGAGACACAGTTTTCTTGACAGAGCTAAAAGTTACAGCCCACAAAGTAATCGCCATCGGTCGGCTTCCAGTTGAATTGAAGTTGGCATATTCAAAGTACCAGACAGCCATTTCACACATTCCAAGAGCAATTACAGCTGTAATGTGGTAGTGCAACTGTGCGATATCCTTCCATAACTGAACAAACCTTAGAAACCAGATTAGGCCAAGTGCAAGGTAAGCTAAAGACATAAAACCATAGAATGTCATCAAAGGAGCCATCTTCCCAGGTAAATAACCATCTGGGTTTCTCCACACAGTCCTTCCTTTGATTCTTGTGCCCTTGAGTAATGGATCACAAGACATAAAATAGAGGTAGTACATTCCAGTACTACTTATTTCAACTTCAGTATTCTTCATTGTAACTTCTTCCCTCTTTCCTTCAAAGGAGGTTTGGATGCGTCTAGGCCACTCGGGATTGTCCACACTTTTTTGTATAATAACCTCTCCTAACGTGCAGGATCCAGAGTCTGCAAGACTCGGGGTGCAGCATATCGCATTAGACTTCAGGAAAGAACCTCCGATCCGTTCCCTGTCTTTTACCTCAAGTATGATAGCTTCCACCAACCCGGTGTTCTGATGCATCTCATTCTGCTTACTAGCAGACTCTTTTGTCCTCACAAAAGTGACCGTTTCAAACCTGAGAGTCCACAGTGAGAGTGGCAATCCTCAATAAATACATACCCAAGCATTACAAGGTTCAGTAGGTATACCATGGACATCGAAATTTGGAACCCATATTCAAGTAGTTAGCATTAATAAATTCCTCAGAGACGAGATAACATCAAATCTATGAGCATAAGTTTGTACCCACAAGGATTAAAAGAAATTGTTTCAAAAGAAAATGCCGTTTTGGCGTTTTATCAATCAATTTTTTTTATAAGTAAATTATCAAGTAGGTGGAGGTCCAGTATTTTCTGAATCATATACAGAAATATTCTTGTTTGGGTGAGAAAGATTTGGACAAAAGTACTTAACAAATCAGAAGATGCAATGCTGTACTACTAAAATAGAATGGTTTTTTCAACGACATGAAAACTCACCAAGGCAGGATTTTGGGCCAAACCTTGGAGAGTAAACCCGCTACACGACCCCACGGGTCAGAAACTATCCTTCCAATCTGGTAATAAAAAAAAGTCATTAAAGCTTAAGAAATTAAACTAGAAATCAATTTCCTGGGCTCCTAGACCAAGAAAGGCACTTTATGATCGATTCGAAATGTCAATACAAGAAACAGAAAAGTCATGTTCCATATCCAAAAATAAAGTTCCTCGCTGGGAAATTCTAGTAAGATTTAAGTTAATAGTTCAAGCCAGAATGATCATCTTTGCATTCAATTAACTTAAACAAACCCTCACGATTAGGCACAGAAGTAAGAGAAGACATACAGAAGCAGAAATGATTAAAATATTTGGTAAAGTTAAAAAGGAAAGTAAGAACGAAACCTGATAAAGGACTTGCCCTTAGAAGTGGACGAATTGTGATCCTTAGAAGCGTAAAGCCCTTCACTGCCGCCATGGAAGAAGGAGGCGTTTGATTGAGGAATAAACGCCTCGTTTCTGTACTCGTGAATTGAAGCACTCACAGGAAATAGGATTGAGCTGCATACGCACATTAACCCAATTAGAAACCCTAGCCCCATACCTCTCTCTCTCTCTCTCTCTCTCTCTCTTTCTCTCTCTCTGTGGTTCTGTCTCCCTCTAAAGCGGATTGGCAGAGGAAGGGACTAGTCGCTTGTGCGACTACTGGCAGAGGAACCAACTAAATTAGGACCATGAAAGTGACGTGGCGGGCTAGGGCTATTGATTTTGGCGGCATCAACACGATGTCGTTTCGTTGACTATATTATTGATCTAACTGCAACCCGGACACATACATTACTCATAGTCTCATGTAATGTAATTTGAATCGATAAAAAAACCGATTATATATATATTTTTATTATTTATTTATTTTTACTTAATAATTAAGAAATTGACATTAGTGAATTGATATTTTTTTTTATATTTTTTTTAAATGTTTAAAGATATATATAAAAAATAATTGAAATAAAAAATAAAAAATAAAAAAGTTACATTGCACTGATTGGTCAGAATTCATCGGTCATTTATCGGTCCTTGTAGCATCACCCCATTTGCACACCTGTAGATACTCTTTCAAGCCATATAATACTAATTCTTGTACCTTACATCATCTCTATTCACCTTCACTGATCAGCCCCTTTGATTGATACATATACATAATCTCCTCAAGCTCACTGTAAAATGTTGTTTGGATGCTAAGTTGTTAAAGTTCCAAATCAAAATAGAGCAATTATGGCAAGAAACACATCAATAGAGCTATGTTTCACAATTGGTGAGAAAACTTTATTAAAGTTCACGCCTTCTCTCTAACTATAATCATTTCATTGAAGTCCACACCTTCTCTTTGATTGTAGCCTTTTGTAATCCATCTTGCTTTGTATCTATCATACTCAATATCCTAGATTCCTTTCTTTTCCTTGAAGCTCATTTGCAGTCAATAATCTTCGTGCTCCTCCTAGGCAATTTAACTAATTCTCAAGTTTGATTCATACAAAAAGATCAATCTCTTCAACAAAGGCAAAATAAAACAATCAAATAGAAATAGGAATAAAGTAAGTGACAAAAGCAAGCTGCCAAGAGTTTCACTATTTTGAGAGTAGATAGATTAGAAAGAAAGATGCATGGAGGTCATAATTTACACAATGAAACTAGAGAACAAAAATCAAAGAACAGTGATGATAAGGGAATATATATAGATTTGGACTTTCCAGAATTTCTATTCAAATTCTAATACCTGGAATGGAAAAAGATAAACATACAATTAAGTAGGTTATCCAGCATTTATGATTGTCTCGATGAGTTTCTCAAGCAGCACTAAATACTTAATAAATATTATGTGAACAATTTTGTGTATTTATCTCTCTCACTCTAAATCTTAGAATTTGTCTAAGACATCTTAATTCAATACATACATTATATATATACATAAATTTACTGATTGATCGACAAGAGGACATCGTATATCTATACACACAAAAATAGAATGATAATTACAGTCACAAAAATAATAACAAGAGGATTTTCCCCTCCTCACAGCCCTTATGGCAAGCCCATAAGAGATCTCTGAGAGTGAATCAGAGAGCTAGGCCAATGCCCAACGACCCTCATCTGAAAGTTGTTCGTGGGCCATTGAAGAACACTCAGCCCACGAGTAAACTCCACCTATGAAGCAACTCACGAGTAGGAAAAGCAGACGATAGAGGGCAGATAGAACTCGTCACCCTGACACCCCCCGTTGACACCCAACCCTCAAGAACCTACACAGGCAGGTGGACGTAAGATACAGAGAACCCTTTATCTCCTGACAACAAGCATGGAGAGAGTCGATGAGGAACGTCCCCAAATTAAAGTGAGTCAGAGAGTCACACTGCCTTAATGGCGCAACTCCCCGAACTCTACATCACATTAATGACGCCACCCCTAGAGTCACGCCACATTAAATGATTATGACCAAGTGAACATTTGAAGTGACATGAACTCCTTGAGGCCAAATATGGGCTGTTCCCACCTAGAAACCTAGTATAAAAGCCGACTTTCAAGTACAAAGAACTCTCTCTGATCCTTCTAAGCTGTTGCACAAATTACTAAGGAGATACAGACTTAAACATCGGAGACTCCCCGATCTCCACCAAGGCCCCCCACTATCTAAGTTTTCTTTAGAGTGCAGGTGAAAGACACAAGACTCGAGTTGTTGGAATCCGGCTCAAAGGTATACGAAACACGACGTTAACAAATTTGTTAAATGATTTTAATTAGAGTAGTTAGTTTGCCAGTTTGGATTGAAAGATGAGTCATTACTATTTACTACTATTTACAAATTTTAACTCACAAATCTCACTACTATTCATAAACAATCTCAAGTCATCTCATCTATCTCTAAATCCAAACGGGGTCCAGAGTCTAACTGTGTAAGCAAACGGAGCCTTACTTTTTGCAAAAATCTCATTTGATACCTTCGTTCCTCCAGAGTCTAACTTCCAACCAAAAATTGAATGATTTATCTAAACAAAAGCTCCTGAAAGTTTGAATGGCTCCGCATTGATACTGTTACTATTATTAGTATTCTTGGCAAGGATGGTAAGTTTCGTCCCTCTTTTATCATTAAAGACAACAGCACCAATCTACACAGGTTGAAGCATTTGCAGGAGCAGCGGAACTAGTGGTTTTTGGGTATTGGAACTAGTCTTTGTTGCCCTTTGTTGCTAGTGTTTCATTATTGTTTTGCCATCTTTATGCCATTCTTTGATTTGTTGATCTGGTTTCTAGACATGGTGGTCTCAATTTTACTGGCCACTAAAAATTTAAGAGAGAGAATGATGATGGAAGGGAAGCACCACGACCCAGATTCAAACAACATTGAACCTAACTCCATTGAAAATCTCGAAAAATCTTAGAGATCCCCCAATGATAATGGGGAAGATGAATTGGTTCGACATCTCTAGAAGATTTTTGTGACATCGATATATAGAAGTGTCAATCCTATGCTTCCCGGCCGATATATAATGAAAATAATAGAAGACTGATGTGTTAGACTTCCATTGGATGGTGTAAACATCCCAAACGCACCACGCTTGTATTTAAGATTTTCTCTTAATGAAATTATAGAAAATAAAAATTCTACTAAGCAGTTCTACACTATATACCTATTAAGAAAGAAAAAATAAAAATAAAAATATATGTTTGATGTAGAACTACTAAATAGAATAATTCTGTAAAAAAAAGTTAGGATCTAGTGTAGCAATAGTGTTTATGGGTCATGATGCCGACTGATAGGGTGGAGTGACTAACCCTCCACTTACATGTAAGTAGGTACGTGCGCGCTTCAGTTTCAAGCAATCTTGAATGATCCCTTTTTTAATTATTAGGTAACAGACCTTTTTTTTTGTTTTTTTGCGATATTATAAAAAGGAGAAGAAGAAGAAGAATCCTGATCATCGTCAAACTGTCTTTCTTTAATAAATAAACAATGATCAGATAATGCCATGAATCGTGTTATATGAACCAAATAGGCCGCCGTGATCGGTGGGCATTTTATGATCTCGAGACGTTCTTAATTTATTACTCAATATTCATGCATCCCGCATATATGATCAATATTATATATATATATATATAATTATAACCTTATTACAAGCCAGGCCTTGAAGTTTATACTTAATGATGATAATCACTATTCATTAACAGCATGAGTACCACTTGATCTCTCTTCTCTCAAAAACTTCCCATGTCAAGCTAGCTAGCGGATCGAGAGGCATGCCAACCTTTAGGCGTGGCTGGTGATCTGATATTACAAAGAAGTTGAATAAAACTTGAGTGGGAGGGGAAATGGCATGCAATATTACAAAGATCAATGAATTAGGCCAATAAAACACAAGGACCATGCACTACTGTACGTGCTTCTGCCAGCTTAGTTTATAAACTATATATATTTATATATATATGATAAGAATGTTCTTGCTCAAGAATTATATATTAAATGGACTCGTGAAAGGATGCCACTTACTTAGACCCTTTGCTGATTCATCCACTTCTGATCATCATGCATGTGGTACTGTAAAATTATTAATTTGTTATTGTTGCGTAATGGGGAGGCATATATGCCATTGTTGAGTAACTCCATTTCCATTACCATGCATATATAACTTAGTGGATGTGGATGGGCCATTTGAACCTACTTTTTTCTGAGTTGTCCACTCGTACGTACCCCATTAATATAAAACAAAAACAAATTAAATGCATCCCCTCGTCAGACAAACTTTATTATAACCATGGGCAGGCAGGCAGGCATGCATGCCAGAATGACAAAATCATCATCACTACTCCATTGGGAGGATATATTTCCAGCTTACAAATAGGCTTATTTGGCTACCAAAACATGATGCCCCTTCATTGAAATTAGGATGGGAGTGGTGGTTTATTTGGACACCATATTGGTTCCCTTGAGCCTTTTTTTTACGTTGGGTTACCATGCCTATCTGTGGCACAGCTTCAAAAACAAGCCCTGTAATACCACCATCGGAATCAATACATTAACAAGGAGAGCTTGGTTTCAAGACATAAAACAGGTAATTAATTAGCCATCATGTGCTTGCATATATATATATATATATGTTTGTGTGTATGTATGTATCCGCTTTCATATATATTATCCCGCCCTTATAATTAATTACAGTCTCTGCGATGAGTATGTGCATGATTCGCTTGCGCTAATCAGTCTTAGCCATGCATGCCTGCGCGCAGGGTGATGACAAGAAGAGTATGCTGGCTGTTCAAAGTTTGAGAAACGCTCTAATGGCGACCACGCTCACTGCTTCAATAGCCATTCTTGTTAACGTGGCTCTGGCAGCTCTGGCCAACAGTGCCTTCAAAGCAAGCCACCTCCTCAGCAACCCCATTTTCGGATCCCAATCTGGTCGGATTCTTGTAGTCAAGTTTGGATCGGCATCGCTCCTTTTGTTGGTTAGCTTCTTATGCAGCTCTATGTCCATTGGATACCTGATCGATGCAAATATCTTGATAAATGCTTGTGGGGAATTCTCATCTCCTGGACACACACAAACCATATTCGAGCGGGGATTCATGTTGGCTCTCATCGGTAACCGGGTGCTCTGCATTACCTTTCCTTTGATGTTATGGTTGCTTGGTCCGGTGCTAGTGGCTTTGTCCTCAGTGGCATTGATTTGGGGGCTTTATGGACTCGATTTTTCAGGAAAATTAACAATTTAGGCGTCAATTAAGCAAAGTCGCCGTGAACACTTGTATGCACGATTGTAAAACGACCTTCTAAATTATGAACTGTTATGATGCAAATAAGAAAAGCTAACCCGATTGAAAGATAGAAGATCATAGAATGGAAAAGCTACTATATATTAATTCATGCGTATCGATCTGGCAAATTAAGAATGTAAGAGTCCGGGCAGCCGGACAAGTCGATTAATGCAGATCACGACTATATATAGAGTTGTCAAGCTCTGGAGATTAGTCTTTCTCCAATTTATTATTGTTTCTGATCACTCTTTCTTCTTGCTTTACTTTTCATGTGCCGTTAAAATTATAACCCGGCCCCTATCTAACTGAGTAAAGGAACTGCTAATTCCGTAAAATTGAGAGATATTTTGGAACAAATGATAGTTTAACATGTATTGATCTTGATGTGGGTGGCGTCCCATGAGCAATAATTGATGGGAAACCTTCGATCTATTTCTATATGACAATTAATATATATATATATATTATGCATATATATTGGGAGTCGGCCGGCCGAGATGCATTCAAAACCGCCGTTTATTTCCACCACAACTGTAGGTAAACCTCTCTTAGTAGACTTTATCCTTGTTTCCCAAAATAGAGCCTTTTTTTGGTCCAGTCATCTCCAGAACCTTCCCCTTCGAGGAAAATCTCTTCCTTTGTCCTTCATTCTCCGTTGCCCCACATCACCACACTGCGTCTCTTCAAATATGTCAGAAGCTCCTGAAGAGATCGAGAAACTCATCACTCAAGCAAAGGCACTGTAACAACCCGATCCTAAGTTTAAACTATAAGATAAGTGTTTATTTTTATTTTTTATATATATAGCTTATCAGATTTATTATTATTAATTAGTATTATTAGATTTTATCGGATTATTATTTTAGAGTTCTATCTCCATTAAGATTCCTAAAGTACCATACCAACTCAGTTTATGATCGGTTTCTCAAGCCACGCACGTCTCTCTCCGTTAATCACACATGCACGTCACTACGTTTATTTATACACTTCATGCACAGCCCGCACCTACTGCCTTCCATTTGTTTTCTCTAGGGTTTCCTCCATGCCTATATATATACACACACGGTTAGATCTCATATAAGAAGAAAACTGACGCCGTAGACCTTCCCAGCCCACACTCAACCTTTCTCCACTTTCACTCAGTCGTCCCCTCCACGAAAGGCCAAGAGCCACTCCTCCGCGGCGAGACCACTGCCCAGACCATGCATGACCATGAAGGCCCTCCAATACGTATCGCACGTACACCACCCTGTGGCATCTTGCATCGTGGATGAGCACCTTTACGGCCAACCGTTTCTACCCAAGCCACCTATGCACGTCCTGAAAACATCCTTTGTTTTCATAAGCAAAAACAGAGCTTTTCCATGCAACGGAAAGCGGCCAACCGTGAGCCTTGTTCTCCAACAGCCACCTTAAGGACATCGGAGCACCTCTCGGGCACCACAGAAGATCGCCGATGAAGACTTTCCATCACCCCAGATTAGCCGCACGCCACCTCAGCCTCGACTACCTCACGGTGATCTCCTCTCCCTCTGTTATTCTCGGACTAGGCAGTTCTCTCTCTCTCTCACGGCGTCGCACCGCCCTGCCCAGACACCGAGTCACATCGCCGACCACTTACAGCAGTCTAGAACCGCCGAACCGTGCCACTGCCTCTCTCGGCCATGAGCCCCTGCCTTGTACGTCTCCCTCCCACTCCCTCGAGTCCCTGTTGCTCTTCACGTTTTTAAGTTGTGTTTCTCTTTGATTTTAGTTACTGCAGGTTTCAAAGGAGATTACATATATGCCCTTTTTTTATCTAATATCTTGGACGGTGGTTTTCAATTACATTCATAAATTTACAGCACTTAAGTTTATACTAATTTTGGAGACTCTAACATCATTTTATTTGCAATTATGTTGGGCTAAATATTTTAATTATGAGTTTTTATTTAAATATACATATATTAGTTAAAGGCTTAATTATTATAAAGAAGTGTTTGAAAGAATTTGAAATATATTTTAAAGTATATTATTGAGCTTAATAATTTAGTTACTTTGCCTATTTAATAGAATTTAATAAAATTATTATGTTATAATTTAAATAGAAATAAAGAAATATGTTAAGAGTATTTAAATAATATTGATAATTATTATGTTTCTTATAAGATTAAATAATTATGTTAAGAAAGTAAATCTATTTTAAGAATTTAGATTTTTATGACTTATTTAAAATAGCCCAAGTATTCTACTAAGTTATAATATATTATTAGTATTTTAAGTAATTTAAAGATATAAGAATTTATTGATTTTATGGTGTTAAGCAAGAGGTTTATTTGACTCTCTTCTAGACTATGAATTTGATTAAGTAAGAAATTAGTACATGTTATTCTAGACAAATTTAGTGACGTTTAAAATGCTGTGTTTAGGTGACGAGTTATGAAGTAAGATTCAAGAAGAAGCGCAGCAAGGTAAATAATTTGATCACAAATTAGGAACATCACCGTTCAGCTTATATATCAGTATTATTCAAGCCAGTTTATTGTTAGCCGTTATTTTATGTATCACTCATGTCATATGCAAATACGTCATCCAACATAGCACACGATCAGTTCATTCCGCATCATATTCAGATTTAGAAATTATAATTATGTATGTATTGTGTCATACATCTCATGGTCGTAAGACACGTAAGCTATCTTAAGTTCAAGTGCAAGATAAAATCAGTTCAGTTAATCTCATGGTCATTCAGATGCATGGTACCAATGCAGTTCAATTCAGGGTGGTGTGCAAGCTACGAACTCAGTCGTGGTCTACCATAGTATGCTAGAATACTATCAGCGGCTCCCCTCGTGGCCACGAAATGTGGGGCCGGTGCACAACCTCTAAGTGTTGGCCAGTCAGTTCAGTTAGTTAATTCAGATGAATCAGTCATGCATAGGATAAACATCAGTATGAGCAGTCATGAATTTGAAGCTCTCAGCATGAAAAACTTTTATGAAATCCTTATGTTTAGTATATTAATGTTGTGATGGATTTCTTACTGAGTATTCGACTCATTTTAGTTTGTTTTCATGTTTTTAACCACCCAGGTGAGGATGATGATTACGAACAGGCAGACCAGGATTAGAAGGAGCAGTTGACTTAGTTTCAGACCTCTTAGAATGAAAATTTGATTTTTATGACATAATTTTTATTCAGTTTATTCATTTAGGTTTTTGAAGGCATTGTTATCAGACAAAGTTTTATGAAATAAATCCTAAATTGTTTTTATTTAATATGAGATCACTTGCCGGGTTTATTTTATGAAAAACACGTGACACTCCAAACCTACGGAAAGGGGGTGTTACAGGCACTCTCTTGGAATAATCTCCATCTTGAACCGGAAACAAGTAATGCAAGAATTTTCTCAGATTTGACATTGATCGGTAAGCTCATCTCTTCCAAACCACTCAACAAAAACACATTTCATACAACGATAAAAGCTGTGTAGAGCTTTGTGTTGGGTCTGATCATTGAGGATATTGAAACAAACACTTTCTTGTTCACGTTCCCGTTCCAGTTAGACAAAGAAAAAGTCCTGGAAAATCGACCATGGAACTTCAAAGGATTACACATGGTCCTCAAAGACTGCCCCCTGGTTTGAGTATTCAAGAGGTTAAGTTAAATACTTCAGCTTTTTGGATCCAAGTGCACGGTCTCCCTCTTGAAATGCTTACTAACCGCAATGCGGAAAAAATTGGGAATGTCTTACGCAATCTCATCGAAATTGACAGAACTTCAATTTTTGGAGTTGCACTGAGAAGATATCTGAGGATGAGAGTTGAAATAAATATCAAGCAACCGCTATCAGAGGGTTTTGATCTAGAAGGCCAGGCAGACTTCCAAAGAAAATCTTGATCAAGTATGAGAGGCTGTCAAAATTTTGCTATGCATGCTACTCTCTTGGTCACATGGTTTAGGCATGTCATTTGCATGCAGTTTTCCTAGAACAATCAAACTTTGGGCCTTGGACAAGTTCAAAAAATTCAAATTCTCGACGTATTTCGAGACAACTACTGGATATCAACCCCTCGACTGAAGTATTGGCAATGCAACAGTCCCTCGCTCCTGAAGACAATGCAATGCATGCTCTTGGAGACTATCCACAACAATCACGAGTTGAGGTACAGGCAGTGTAACACCCCGTATTTTAGTGTATTTTAATGAAGGATTATTTTAATTAATTTAATGATTGATTCTCTAGTTTTAGTATTTTGGGAGTTTTAAAATATTATTTTATAATATTTTAAGTTGTGAAAATATTTTATTGGGCTTTCTTCTTATTAATTATTATTTCAGATTTAAATTGATCTTTGATTTAAATTGGTTCGTTTATGGGTTTTAAAATTATTGTTGTTTTATTTAAAGCATTTCACTGCGTTT
>QEOT01006268.1:37292-64272 GCA_003123785.1 Pterocarya stenoptera
GTTTTTACGCTTGGGTCATCATGAGCATGCATAGCGTTGGTTGTTAAAATATATTTATTGTCTTTGAGTTTTCTGGGTTTTACTTACCTGCGGTTCCATTTTTGTGGAACTGTAGATTTCGATGCAGGTTTTGATGAGGCTGAGCCCGAGGATGCGGCTCCGCTTGAGGAGTAGGGACATGACTATTTTTGTGTTGAAGATCATTTCTGCTTTTGTTATTTGTATTTTATTTGACTTGATGCTGTTTTGTAAATAAAATTGTATTATGTTGACATGTGGATTTTCAGTACTCTGATATTGTATTAAACTCTGGTACTTAGTTATTTGACTTAACCGTTCCGCTGCATATTTTATTGTACACGTGTTGCATTGCACACACTCAGCACATGTCGATGGGGTGCGTGACCGTGTTGTCATCATCCCGGGTATCTCAATTTCCGTGTGTGTCCGTACATGGAAGTTGGGGGCGCCACAGGCAGTGCATGCTCTAACTCCTAAAAGGAGAGCACCACGTACTATCCTTCCTCCAATACGCATAGGGGAACCACGAGTAATGACAACTCAAGCTAGAACCTCCACTGAAAAAACTTTCTTAAGCAAAGAAAAATGGAAAATGTTTGTGGATAAAGTCAATTGTTACTCTAAACTTGAGAACAGTGGTAATACAATCAACATTTATGCAAGAATATCCAATTATGAAATTGGAAAAAAAAGGAAGACGAGAAATGTGCAAGAAAGGCATCCGTTCATCTGGACCAGTTGCATTCAAACAATAGGGATGATGAACAATGGGCCAAACCTTCTTCTGTCAACCCATTAATTTCAGGCGGCCCAACACTTAATACCCTTGACAACAGACCTCCCTCAAGCCCTTCACCGTATTCACACTAGGAGATACAGTCCAAGTCGCAAAGGCCTTTAAGTCTGACTCCAAATTGCAGGCTAGCTACACCACCGTTTATGACTTATCGCAGCCTTCTCAAGCCCAATAGAATTGAGCCCATCAAACCTTTGCCCCATAAGCCTAGCCATAACCCCATTTTGAACCACTCGGTATATCACCAAATTCTTAAAAACTTTGATTTCCTCAATGGCCCAACCTACTCAGTTCAATCCACTGATCAACTACCTCATTTGGAACCCCATCCTCAAGCCCAAAATACTGTTCCAAATCCTCATCTCTAGGCCCAGAATACTGTTCCAAATCCCCAGGCCCTGTTGAACACACTCGAAGGAACACTTGACTTGGACCCCTACATTGACTCCCAATCTACCCATCCATCTGAGTCCTCTCAAAAGGCCCATCTTCCTGATTCCATCTGTAAGCCACTCAGTAAATCCAAATCTTCATCTCTGCTCTCACCCACACCACCAACTCCCTCAAACCCTTCTCACACCCTGAGTAAATCAAATCCCCCTAATCCCTTGGCTGAGAAATCTCCGATCCCTTTCACGAGTGAGGGAAACAACCCTAAAGCTACTAAAAGAGGATTGGACCACTCTGATGTGGAAATTCCCCTGAAAAAAGGCTCACAGTTCTGCGAACCATCATCTCTTGCACTCAATCCAACACAAACATTGGCAACATTGAAGATGCAGGGAACTTGAGATGTTGAAACAAGCAAACCGAAGAGGAGAAAGTCTGCATAGCAGTTGGTAATGAATCTCTCAACTCTTCACAGAATGAAGTTTGTGTTGCTGAAGTGGCGGAGGTGGTGGGTCCTAACCTGCCACCATCCCAGATATAAGGATCCTTTCTTGGAATTGTAGAGGTATAGCCCGACCTCTACCAATTCGTAGTTTGAGGGCTCAAATCAGGTGTCATCATCCTGACTTAATTTTCCTTTCTGAAACTTTGTTAAGTGATGATAATATTGTTAGTTTGGTTAATCGGCTAGGTTTCTTTATGTATGTACATGCCCCTCCCCCGAAGAAATGGGGAGGCTTATTATGTCTTTGGCGTTTAGGTGTAGATGTTGAAACTGTTTTTGTTAATAGTAATGTAATTGCTATGTTGGTGTACTCGGATCCCTCTCATACTCATTGGCTCCTGCTAATGATTTACTGTCCTACTCAACTTCAAGAAAAGCAAGCTTTTTGGACTCTCCTTAATTCGATTACTTCAACCTTTCCAGGTCCAATTTTAGGCATAGGGGATTCCAACTCTGTGCAAAATCAGAAAGAAAAGTTAGGTGGAAAACCCTTTGCATCCTCATCCACTCCCACAGGTTTAAGGTCCTTTATGAATCAATTTGGATTAGGATACTTAGGCTTCAATGGATCAAGATTTACATGGACCAACAATAGAAGTGGTACTGGTCATATTCGTCAGCGACTTGATAGAGGTGTAGCTAACCCTGGTTGGACTCTTCTTTTCCCAAATTCTAAGGTTCTGCATCTTCCTATCCACTCATATGACCATGCCCCTCTTCTTCTTAACACCTCAGCCTCTAGAAAACCTCATAGATCCTTCAAATTTGAGGAGTTCTGGATTCGTGATCCTACTTGTCCTCTTCAAGATACTTGGAAAAGGTTTTTTACAGGGACTCCCTCATTCATCCTTTCTCAAAAATTAAAAACAGTTAGCAAGGCTCTTAGCATCTGGAACAAAGAACATTTTGGTCACAACCAAGCTTCCATCAAATTCATAACCTCTCAGCTTGCACAAATTCAGCTGGTGGATCCTTCTGATTCTTCTCTGCTTAGGGAGGAGAATTTGAAGCTTTGCATCTCGGAACAGTTGAAAAGAGAAGAGATTCTTTGGAAACAAAAATCTCGTTTACAGTGGCTAACCACCACTGACCTCAATACTAAGTTCTTCCATATGACTGCAACCATGAAAAGGAGGAAAATTTCTCCCATCTCAAGAATTCTCCCAATCAATGGATCAATAACCCTGCACCATCAGATCCATGTTTCTTGATCATTTCAATCAAATTTTTAGCTCTTCTTGCCCGGATCTTCCTGCTAATCTTGAGCAATTGTTTCCTCAAAAGATCTCCCCAGTTGATAATGATATGCTTTGTAAGATTCCTTCAAATGAAGAAATTCTGGCCACCATCAAACAAACCCCTTCTTCAAAATCTCTTAGCCCGGATAGATTCACAGGTCTATTCTACAAACATTATTGGGAGATTATTAAGGATGATCTCATTCAGGCTATCAAACAATTCTTCTTGATTGGAACTTTTGTGCAGCATCTTAATCACACTCATATAGCCCTTATTCCTAAGACTGATTCTCCCAACACTGTCCATCAATTTCGACCAATCAGTCTTTATAATGTGTGTTATAAGATCATTGCAAAAATCCTAACAAACAGACTCAAGCTGGTTCTCGATCAATTTATTTCCCCATACCCATCGGCTTTTATCCCTGAAAAAGTCATTCAGGAGAACACAATTGTAGCCCAGGAAATTTTCCATTTCATGAAGAAAACAAGAAAAAGAAAAGGGTTTATGACCGTTAAGATTGATATGGAAAAAGCCTTTGACTTCATGGAATGGAAATTCCTTCTTAAAGTCTTAGCTTGTTTAGGTTTCCATCCTACTTGGATTCACTGGATTAAGAACTGCATCTCAACTGTCACTTACTCAATTCTTATTAATGGAGAACCCTGTGGTCACCTTCATCCTTCAATAGGATTGCGTCAAGGCGATCCTCTCTCTTCTTTCCTTTTCATCATAGGCAGTAAGGTTCTCTCAAGACTTATCACCCGGGAAGAAAGATTGGAAAATCTTCATGGTATTCGGGTAGGGAGACATGGCCTTATCATAACTCATCTTCTTTTCATAGATGACCTCATCCTCTTTGGGAATGCCACTGTCAATAATGCAAATGTTTTTCTCAAGTGTCTTGATAAGTATACTTCATGGTCGGGTCAAAAGGTCAATCGAGCCAAGTTCTCTATTCACTTTGGCAAGACAGCTTCCCATGTTTCTGTTAGAGCAATTAGGGACATTATGAACTTCAAGATCTCTCCAAAAAATCTCAAATATTTGGATCTCCCTTTAAACTTGGATAAAAATAGCAAATCTTTCTTTGAAGGTATCCTGGAAAAAATTCATAATAAGTTGGCAGGTTGGAAAGCCAAGCTCATTTCTCAAGCTGGGAGAACAACTTTAATTAGATCCGTTGCTAGTTCCATCCCAGCTTATGTTATGTCTAGTATTCTTATTCCCAAAGCCATGTCAAATAACATCGACAAATCTTTTATGAGATTTTGCTGGGGTTTTGATCCAAAGAAATCTCATAATTTCACTCCAAAATCCTGGAAGTCTATCTGCAAATCCAAATTGATGGGTGGCTTAGGAATAAGAATCATTTCCAACTTTAATAAGGCACTTTTGTTCAAGTTAGGTTGGTCTTTGCTCTCAAAAGACTCAAGTCTCTGTAAACTTGTTCTCTCAAGTAAATACTTGAGTAATTGCTCATGGCTTGAGTCAAAAATCCATCCAAATAATTCAACTTTGGAAAGGTCTGGTTAAGCAAAAGGATTTTCTTGCCTCAAGCTTCTGTTACCAGATTAATAATGGCTCAAATGCATTAGTCTGGAAAGATCCTTGGATACCTTCTCTTTCCCCACCTCTCCCAATCCTTTCTTTCCCTGATCACCAAAAGGATTTGTCTCTAAGAGTGTCTGAATTAACTCTTGAGGAACCAAGACGTTGGAATACTCTACTGCTTCAAACTCTTTTTCTGTTGAAACTGTTAGGGAAATTGAAAAAATCCCTCTTGTTCAATATGACTTTCACAATTTAAGAGATAACATTAATTGGTTTCATCATTCTAGTGTTTCAGTCAAGTCAGCCTATGTTGCTCTTAACAATCCAACTCATAAGCAAGATAGCTCCCATCCCTTTCAAGCTTGGAAAAATTTGTGGTCTACGCACATTCAGGACCGCCTCAAGTTGTATACTTGGAAGGTTTTCCACAACATCTTACCTACCATATCTCTGCTAAATCAGTGCGTTCCTTTTAACAGTGACCAAATTATTTGCCCCCAATTTGCTCTTCCTCTGAGGAAACAACTTCTCCTTTGTTCCTTTCATGTGCTTTTTCAAGAATACTATGGAGACAATCTCATTGGCCTTTGGATATTGAAAATCTTTTTGGTCAAAGCATTACCAACTGGATCCTAGCCATCTTAGAGCCTGTGACCAAGCTGCAAATCCCTAATAAAGATGCCCATAATTTCCAACTTTTTGCCATAGTAGCAATGGACGGTCTTTGGTTCTATAGGAACCAGATTACTCATAGTTCCCAGCCAACCTCCATAAACCACTTTGTGAGTAAGGTCCTCAAGAACGATAAAAATCACAGTAAAGCTTGGGAAAAAATTGATGATATCCATAACAACCTTGTGTGGAATCCTCCTCCCCTAGGTTAGATCTCAATCTCCTATGATGTAGCAGTTCGTCCTTCAGGAAGCACAGCCACAACAGTCGGTAGAGACCCTTCAAGGACTATTGTTGGATGCACAACAGAATTTACTAGATCTTGTAATCCTAATTGTGGAGAAGCTCCAGCTGCCAATGTTTTGAATTCCATTCCGGTGATCATTCCGGTTTATGTACTGGAACGGAATATTTCGGTACCGGTGTATTCTGGTATACCGTTTCGGAATTAATTATATATTATATATAAATATTTATATGTATATATAAACTAACAACTAATAGAATAAATACATATATATATATGTAAGTCTATATCATGTATATGTGTATATATATGAAATAATTGAAGATTTATAAAAATGAATATACGTTGAAAAAATCATAAACTTAAGTTGAGACACACAAAAAAATAAGAAAAATAAAGAATAGAGAAATTATTAAAAATAATGAAATTTAAAAAATGAGAAAATGAGGAGACATATTTAAAGATACAAAAAAATTAAGATTATATAAATACATTTTATATTCTAGAATTAATTAAATATCATTTGTATTTAAAATTTACAAAAATGCCATTCAAATATAAGAAAATTACAAAATCAGTCCGAAACGGAACAGGGACCGAAATGCCAATTCCGGCCGGAATGGCTGGAATTTGACTGGAATGGCCGGAATAGACCGAAACGAAAATTTGGAGCGAAACGAAATGAAGGAGTATAGTGTTCCGGACACTACACCGAAACGGCAAATTCCGGCCGTTCCGGCCGAAATGGAACGGAATTTAAAACTATGCTAGCTGCTCTTTTAGGAATTCAGGTTTCCTTGAAAAAACAGTGGAAGCACATCATCATTGAAGGTGATTCTCAAGTAGTAATTTCAACTTAGACAAACTACTGCAAAATTTCAGACTGGATGATTGAAGGCCTGATAAGAGATGCTAGAATACTGCTTAACAAGTTTGAAGCTTGGAGAGTAATTAAAATTCATTGGACTCAGAACCGATGTGCACATTCCATTGCATAATGGGCATCTACAAACCTGATGTTTAGAGATATATCCAATATCAAAATTCCAGAATGTCTTTTGAACTTTCACAGTAGGAAGGATCCGCCAGCTGCACTTTTGTAAATTTTCTTTTAGTTTATCGCTTTATTTACTTTCAGTCTGTGTGAGTTGTATTACAAACCTCTTTTGATTAATGCAAGTTACCATCAGTTCTGAAGGGACAAAAAAAAAAGCATCGTTATTAATGAGCTAGCTTAGCTACAATCTGATCAGCATGCAGACGACGCATGTAGTGGTTGGTAGGCTCGTTAAAACCTTTCGTTTTTAAGAACGTACGGACTGGCTTAAAATAAGTTTGATCGAACAACCTAGCTACCCCTGCCCATTTCCTTGCTCCTTGTTCACCTACCTCCTCTTTCTCTCCAGCATTTGATAATCAGCTTTTTTCTCCTAAATGTAGCTTGCTACTAGTTCGCATGCTAGCTAGCTCGAACAAGTCATGAAGGGGTAATTCAATGGCTGGTGGGAGAGAGGTACTTTGGCTAAATCTGGGGCATCTAATTCCTACACAAATTGTTTACAAAACACTATATCGGATCGATAGAGGTTATGAGAAGGTTAATGGTTATTAATTACGATAAATGATATTTATAGTTGTAGAGTGTCTAAACGTCATATAATTATTTTAAAAAAAATAAATAAATATTAGATCTATATAAAAATTAATTAAATTTTTAATAATAAATTTTATTCTTTTTTAAAATAATTGGGCAGCGTTTGATATTGCCTACTAGTTGTAGGCAGCATTACTCGCTAATCAATGGAGAAGGTAGCTGGTTCTCAAACTGCCCAACCCCTTCCCCGGCCAACTGACCTAATAATTATTATTACCAACAGCTTTAATTTGAGTAGAGCCCCGCAGAGTCCGGCTTCTCTATCAGTACTACTTTTGTCATCTTCCTTGAATCTTTTATTTGTATGATTTTGTTACCAGCTCATCATTTTATGCAGCTAGAGGCCCATCACTTTTGTCTTTAACATAAAGGAACAACCCCACTTTCACTGGCACGCGCTCGTGGGACGTATGTGAACTCATTCCTGCTCACACGGCCACACCTGAGCTGGAGCCTGCGGGCCGTAAATGCTGCCTGTTTCAAGCGCGCAGCAGCTTTCAAAAGATGACGGAGGTTTGGATCGTGAAAGCGGGTGGGTTGGTGCACTTCGTCTTCGTGATTCTCATCTCTCTGATCTTGGTAAAGCAATGTGAATGTCTTTTCTTCCTTTCACTCTCGTTTGATTTTCCTTTTACTTTTTCTTTCTTCTTTCTTTACTGGTAGGCCATGCCAAGGCCACATGATCATGTGCATGATGCGTCATGAAAAAAGCAATACTTATAGGATAATGATACACTTACCACTCTTTCACTACTCCTTTATTACTTATATTATATTTGAAATTTTTTATTTTTTTATCATTTTCTTTTAACTATTTTTTTAACATCTTTAATCATTAAGAAAAAATTAAAAAAATATATAATTTTACTAATAATCAATTCTTTAATTATTAAGTAAAATAAAAAATTAATAAAAAAATTAAATAAAAAAGAGTAATAAATAAGTAATAGAAATGTAGTAATTCAATCATTTTTCATACTTTTAACGTGGTTACTGACTTTCACGAAGATGAGGTTAGTTTGGATTTATCGATTTTGAAATTAGATGACAGCTTCTCTCTGCGTACGACATGTGAACCCAAAAACCACATATATAAATATATATATATATATATCTTTCTGGAAGACACGAGAAAAATAACTCAGCCTGTTAAGTCTGATTTAAAATTGAAAAGAGTTTTTACCTCATCTCATATTAGTACTTGTGCTTATTATATTATCAAACATACTGAAACATCCAAAAGTACAACCGTAAAAGAAGAAGTTAATAAAGAAGAAGATATGCTTCATATATATATACACACACACACGTTGATATCGTGTTTTGCAGTTTGGACAACTCCACGTTGTTGGTTTCGGACCTAGTTACTGTTAAGATGGAGAATGGGGGGCTCGGGGGTCGTGGTGTCTTCGACGCTCAAGTTAATTCCAGTGTAAGAGATGAAAATAATTTTATTCATCTTCCTCATTTATTGAAATGAATATTGAAGACAAACAAGTTGGACCTCCAGTATATACTATTCAGCTAATCTCTTGTTTTCCCATAATAAGGTAACACTTGGTTTACTTATTTTATGATCTTATATTCATTTGCATGTGCTTTAGTTTTGCAAGTTTTCTTGATTTGGTTTCCTTCCAGACTATATCTGTTTGATATGATTGTAATTTTGGATATTTTGGTTGATGTTAGAAGTATTCGATTTTGATGCCTGGTTTTGGGCTTTTGTTTTAATTGTATCCTTCAAGCATTTTGATGTAACTACAGTTTTCCTCCGCCACAAGTGAGGGTAATTAATAAAATTTTGGATACCATCATCTTTCTAAAAAAAAAAAAAACTTAAGAATAATGAGAATAGAAGTATTCAAGAGTGTCAACCCCTTCCCTGGCCGTGTACCTTACTAGGTTGGCCCTCGTGGTGGGGGCAATGGGCATGTCGTTTCATACGGGGTCGGGTGTCCCTACCACTTACCTGCTGCATCGCAGATCAGTCAGACTTGATTGCGACTGTCTCTTACACTCCAGGTGGCACGTTGCGGCGTGTCGAGCCCCGGGACGCAACGTGTCTCCTGGGCTGGCTCAGTCTAATTCATGCCTTATCCTTGGACTCCGGCCTGGTCTTGGGGATAACTCCCCTCACAATATATAAATATATATATATATATATGCAGATCCACCGGGATAGTAAGTACTTCTCGCAACATGCTTGATTTCTCATTTTTATTCAACATGGATGGGCCGGCGTGTCAAATCTTCATTCCTAATTCCCACCAAGCAGTACTGCATGCAGATAAAGTTTACAACTACCAATCCAATTTAATTTATATTGATGCTGTCGGATTTATATCATTATCAGATCGAATTCCTTAATTCCTTGTCTTGTGAATCGTAATCTATACTCTTAAAAGGTGTAATTGGTCCGGTCCCATTTTAGAGAGCTCTCATATCAAAATTTTAAGTACTATCATTTTTATTACAACAAATCGTTATCATACGTACCCCACCCCTAATTGTACGCGGTGTACTCAAATGATGTATTATTATTTGTTAACCACAACTAACAAGCAAACTAATGTTTGGAGGGTAAAGATGAGAAATCTTATCTCTATCTCATCTCATCTTATCTCATCATTATATTTTTTTCAAATTTTCATATAAAATATAATAAACAATTCAACTTTTTCAAATTCTAATTCAATATTTTCAAATCTCAAAATAATAATAATATTTTAAACTTTCATCATAATACTATTTATAAAATTTTTAAAAATTTTAATCTTATCTCAACATTTAAATCTAAATAAAGCTAGCTAGAGGCCGTACGTTTACTTGTGTCACGTGTCGATCGGAGAATTGAATATGTTCGAAATTTTAGGCATAGAATTTCCACACACGCGCGAAGGTTTCAACAGCTCACGTTCACATTTCATCATCTCATTGGCCATCACATCGCAATCAACTTTTTATATAGTGAGGGTAGCCTTTAAGATATATACTGACGAGATTCAAACCGCGGGCCCATCGATGATCAGGACTCTCCTGTATATATTACTTTTCTCATATTCGTGATATTCACCGAACCTAGCCACATTCTTCTTCATTACTCGAATTTCAACATATTAATTAATTAATAGAAAATAGTGTGAAGGCATCTTTATCTACTATTACGTAGCTGAGAAACTCAGGGAGTCCGTGTGACCCTGGGCCTGAACTAATCATGTCATGCGCGCGTTTCCAGTCTCACCAACCTTAACTCCCAACTCCAAGGGGACGTACGTTGTCTTTCAAGGAAATTGAGCAATCATGAGTATCACGATCACTAAATAATGCATCCACCGAATTATTTCCTGTTTTAACTGAAAAAAAAAAAAGGAATTTTATAATCGCACAAGTGCGTTCTCATCCCAATCTCTATAAAAAAAAATTTAAAATTTTAACTTAAATATACAATTTCATAAATTTTATTTTAAATTTTACTAATTTTTCAAAAACTTCCTACATCTCATTTCTTATAAATTCTTCATTCTTTAAAATGCTATTTCTCTATTCTTTTTTTGGAAAACACTATAGACACAAAGGAATCTCACACACTGATGTGGCACACTACCACGTCTCTTCCTTTTTTTTTCTATTCTTTTTTTCTTTTCACTTTCTCTCCCGTTACCGCCCCTGCCATCTCCCCGTGCCCGCTCCCTGTGCCCGCTCTCCGCGCCGTCCATGGTGGTCGGGGACCATCTCATGCTGGACAGAAGATGCCGACGATCCAAGCAGCACCGCCGGCGTGGAGTGCCGATATCGAGAGAGGGAGGTGCTTTACCTAGAGAGGGAAACGCTGCTCAGGGAGATCGAGAGAGAGAAGGGCTCCGGTGGCTGGGGGAGAAGCTTACGTCGACGAGGGTCTGGGTGCAGTGGCGCAGTTGGGCTGCGACGACGGCTCTGGCAGCGGCGAGAGGGAGAAGCCGTGTGAGAGGAGCTCGATTTCAGGAGGAGGAGAGGGAGAGGGGCTGCACTGTGGGGGGCTGGGTTCGGTCAGGAGGTCACCGGTGAGGGGGAACGGCCGCTGGTGATGGCCGACGACGAGCTGCGATGGCGACGGCGGTGCTGTGGCTGGGAGACCGAATTGGTTGAAGCACACGGCTGAATCGGTTGAAGCGCAAGGCTAAAGGGAGAAAGAGGAGAGAGAGGAAAAGTAAAGGGAATGAAAATCTAGAAAAAATAGACACATGGCACACTGGTAATGTGCCACATCTGTGTGTGTGAAATTCCTTTATGGGATCCCTTTGTGGCTCTAGCAACCCTCTCTTTTTTTTCTTATTTTTTTCTCTCACTTTCATTTACAATCTTAACTTCTACCTCTTTTTGTCTTTTTCCTAAATTAAGCAATATCAACTTCTACATAAATTTAATTATTAAACATGAAACTGATTTTTTATCCTGATACGAGAATAGTGACAAAATTATACGATTTTAATAATAATTAATATTTGCCGTTTTAAAGAGTATTTTATTTATAACCAATAATTAAATGGCAATAGTTGCAATGGTATAAATAATAACACCAGTATTGTATTTGAAACAAAAATTATTATCGCCATACAATGCACTACTATTGCACATTCACATTAGTCCCAAATCACAAATTGCATGTGTCGTGAATGAAATAATGTCATAATTACGTACACTGAAAATGGCCATACACCAAACCCAAAAGTTTGTTACATGTCAACATAAGATTACTCAGAATTTTTCAAAATAAATTGCAAATAACCACAACATTGAAATCACAATAATCAAACTTGTTTTTTCCAGTTTTCGCTTATGCCTCTCTAAATCAATTCCTACTCGATGTCTATCGGTTTAGATGTTCCTTGAGGCTTGTATCTTATGAAGGTCGATTTTTAATCGATGAATTGCCTTTTGACCATATTCTGGTATTTCAGGATCATACCAATAGAAAAACCCGTAAGAATACCCAGCCTACACAGTTGACAAGTATTGAAATTTGTAAATGACCCTGGTACGACAATAATGGAATAAAAAAATACCATCAATAATTTACAAAATTACCTCATAGTTTACACAACCGAAAAATCGACGGCCTTCATTATCCTCAGTATGAGCAACTCGTCGAGATGCTTTAAAACCACAATAGCATACCAGTATTCATACTGACCATAGTTTGCTGAGCGTTAGATCTTACTAGTGCTACTACTTGACCCAAGCATTTGATAGTATTATCTTTTGTTTTGCTTTAAGTTTGTAAACAAACAGTGAGTATTTCCATTCTTGACACTCAATTTTCTCTTGTTAGGCCCCTCAAATATATCCAAACTATTAACTCAACTGTGTGATCATCACAGTCGAGAGATACACAACCAATATCATACCAAACAAAACAAATGGAGAAAGTGATTTCACTAGCCGACTCAGGAACCAAATGGTAACATCTAGAAAATTTGGCACCATTGAATGGCTACAACAACCGGTTCCCATTACTTGTTGGTCATCCAGGTTACCTAGCCATTGATGTATGTACTAAATTTCCTGTGTCCCCATAAGGCTTTGTCATCATCACAGCCTAACAGTAGACATGAAACCCCCCATGAGTAATAATTATTTATCAGTACCAAACACTGCAAAAGACCCAACAACACAGAGCAATTCAGAATGAAAAAAAGATAAAAGTGATAAAGGACATGAAAATCAACATAAAGCATGCAAATGCAATATCAAAACAATCTTGACAATAACACTACACAGTACACATGCAAAAACAGTTTTGGCAATAGCATAACAGAATAACATAACATGAACAGAATATGAACAACTCAAGCAACATAACATAATATGAACAACAATAGATGAAAAAAAAAATTGAGGCACACAAATAGAAGAGTATAACTATAAGTAAGGCATAATTAAAAAAAAATTAATATTCATGTACAGAGTTAAAGGAAATGAAGATAGAAGCCAAGACATTCATGTACATAGAAGTACTAATGTGATTGTAATGTGTATCTACTCATATTATGCTTACTTATAAAAAAAAACTGCATTGAAGTGTGTTTATCCACAAATAATTGTAATTCAACATCACAGTGCAATTCATAACACAGAACAACAAAGCAATGAAACTGCACATAACAATGAAATAGCAAAGAGCAATTGAATAGCACAGAGCAGTGAAACTGTACAGAGCAATGAATCTACACATAGCAATGAAACAGTACTAAGCATTAATTCACCGCACAAAACAATGAAACAACACAGAGCAATGAAATTGCACAGAGCAATGAATTAGCACGGACCAATTCAACATCACAGAGTAATGAAACAACACAGATCAATCCGACAACTGACGAAAAAATCTAGGATTTTTTTCATAATTTGCAATATGTAGATCAATGAAAAATAGTCTCAAATCTAAGCATAAAAAATGGCAATCTCAACACATGGAAGAATAAATTGCTCAGAAAAATCTAAGGTTTTTTTCCCCTAGATTGCAATTCACAAATCAATGAAAATAGCCCCAAATTTAAGTATAGAAAATAATTATCACAGCAATGGAGGAAATACATTGCAATAAAAATTCGAGAAAAGCATTTATTTGAAGGAAATCTAGGTGTTTTTGTCAAAACATTGGATCTGAAAATCCAACCATCGAGGAACCTTATGCTTAGTGAAATGGAATAGAGAAACTCAGTGCAAATAGTCATGGCGGATCCCGAATGGATAAAATTTCATCTATGGAGGATTCCAAATCGTCATCGTATTTGAATGAGAATGGTGGAACCCAGCAATAAAGGAAACCAAGAGGGGATAAGGATACTTGTAGTGATGAACGGATGTTGAGGCTACAGTCGATGGTGGCTGCGGTGTGAGGGAGGGGTGAAAACAACGAAGGCACCTAACAATCAAAGGGAGGAAGACGTAGGAGCAATGAGCATGCAAGAGCCATTGATAAGAACATTTGGTGATGTAGTATAGTTGATCTCTATATTCCAATATGGGGATCCATTGTAGTATCCAAATTCTACCACTCAATTTTAGGGATTCGGCAAGAGGAGAGAATCGAGTAAAATCTCTAAATTTTCTCCCAATTTATAAGAGAAAATAACGTTTAAGACATCAAATGCAAATGCTCTAAGTCAAGTTATATCGATCTTCGATTAATCTAGTCAAATAGTTTTCTGCTTAGAAACTCTCTCGTCGTATTTACCTTAGCTAGCTTTGAGTACACAGAAAATCATTGGATTCTAGTATGAGTTTTTATGATAGCTTAAAAAAGAAAAGAAAAAAAGAACAGAGGAGATCGAGAAGAGTAAATACGTTGGCCTGAAAAATACATACAAGAAATATTTTGTTACATTCAGAAAAGGCTACCCGTACGTATAATAATTATTACTACCAAAACGCACCCATCGGAGTCTGTTGACTACCCAAAACGCATACTTCGTTTTGGGTAGTCGGAGTATGCGTTTAGCGTCGTCATACACATTTGTTTTTTCTACAGAGAACTTACAAGGAAAACACACCATCAAAAGTTGAAAGAAAATACATCATCGTCAAAGTCAACTGGTGGCACCATAACCCCAGAAATCACATCCCCATTATCGGACTCTGATAAGACGGACATGTGGCCGAATGGATCCAAATCCGGAGTCCGATCAGGGGAGAGGAGATAATCGGAAGATGATGATTGGTTGTGGGTGTGGGTGATGATATCATCGCTGCTCATGGCGGGCTTCTCTTCCTTGAGCTCTTGCTTTATTGATTGGAAGGATGAGATCAGAAAGCTGTGGCTGTCTTGCTTGTTTGAGATGGTGTTGTCAAAACTCAGCAGAATAGAAGAGTCAGTAGTAGTGGGATCAGAAGGATCCTGCAGGATCAGTTCAGGAGCCTTCAGGAAAGTTCTGCATGTGTGTTGCCCAATATATGTGGTTCGGTGCTTTGGGGGTTCCTCATGGATTCTTTGCACATGCTTGGTTGCTTGGCATCCCTGATCAAATTTGTGAGTGCATCTGTAGTAGTGCCTGCCAAATATAATCAAAGTCACAAAATTAAAAATAAAAACTTTATATCAGGGGATAAATTTAAACAAGAAATCAAGGGATTGATCTATTAATTACTTTTTCCTTTTGTTTGGTTTTTGGTGGAATTAAAGCAAGTTATAAAATATTTGCTATATATATATATATATAAAGAAAGGCTTTTCTTTTGTTTTTGTTCTTTGTTAAACGATGAAATCATTAATTAATACCTTGGAAATTTGGCGTTAAGGATCACTTTTTGTCCGTATTTTCTCCATGCATGGCCGTCATCAATCAGAGTGGCTGTGTCTTTTGTCCACGTCTGGGTATTCTTCCTGCGGGCAGTAATCAAATTGCGTTTAAAATCGTTACCAAATTCTGGAATCGACCTCCTTTGAACACTTGAGAGTACAAAAATATCAAATACTACTTGCTAATTAGTATTCATATATATAATCATGTATATATTCTAAAAAATAACAAATACAAAATGAGTAGTAAGAAGAGCTGTGCTACTCCACTGCTTATAGTCGCCCACAGCAAATAATCGCTTGTTAAAAATCACTTTTTTATGTTTTTTCAATTTTTTTATTTATATTTTTTTATTATTTTAAAATATTTATAAAAAAAAAAAATCAATACAAGTTCCTCAATTATTAAATAATAAAAAAATAAAAAATAAATTAAAAGATATGAACTATCAAAATAAGTGGACAAGAGTGGATATTATTCTAATACGAATGTTACCTTCTCTTATAACATCCTCTCCGATCCTTGAGGGTGGAGATACTCCTGCAACTCCCTTCGGAAGATTCCGACTTGGTGCCGTGGGTTTTAGTCGGAATCGGAGACATTAACTCATGATCGGGGTCGTCGGAATTCAATATCATGAGACTATTGTGGAATGAATTAAGGATTTTGAGGAGAAGATCTTTGGCCGAGGGGAGAGTGGACGCATCATCTCCGAGCGAGTTACTGAGAAGAGAGCGTAGCTGAGTCGCCAATTGACGGCCTTCAATTAGCTGGTCAATGGCTCTATTGGGTTTGGAGGGCAAGTTTTCAGGCCAACAGCACTCCATTTTCGTCTGATATCTATCTCAGAAGACTCTTGACTCTGAGAGAGAGAGAGAGAGAGAGAGAGAGAAGAGCAGTGAGTGTACGTTCTATGTTGGGGCTTCCAAATTTCTAACAGAGGAAAGTGTCATTTTATGTGGAAAAATAGGCCATCCACATGCGAGGAAGTTCATAGGAACCTATGTGGGAAAATTCCACACCTTCAAGGGTCTGGGTTTACAAACCCCACTCGCATTAAAGCTTGTTGATCACATTCTTCACTTCTAGAGGATATTTGTTTGCCACGTAGGCGATGTTTGGAAGCGTGAAGTACAGAGCGCGTGGATAAGGTGGTTTGGAAACTTTACAAATGTGAAACAGACGTAAGCGTGTTAGTGTCATGGTGCTGGCGTCACCATGCTGGTTAAACTTTAAAGTGATAAATAAATTTGGTTCCAACATTTTGTAACCATAACGAGAGAAATTAAGGAACTGTTTGGACGTGGAGTTGAGTTGGGATGAGTTAAATTTTTTATGAGTAATAATGAGTTAAGATAGTAGAATGAGTTTTGTGAGGTTCAATTAAGATAAATTTAGATTTGTTTAGATGTTAAGATGAGTTTAGATGTATTTACGATAATTTAAAAAAAATTATAGATCCTACAAATAAAAAGATGTTGAATTGAAAAAAATTATAAGTCTTATATATAAAGAGATTTTTAATTGAGTAATTTCTAATAATTTAAAAATTAAATATTTAAATATTAAATTCAATTTAAAATTAAATTAAACTGAATTAATCATCCAAACATATCTTAAAATTCGAACAGACATGAACGTGATGTCTTCTATCTTTATCCAAAATACTTTGATATTTACTATTTTATCCTTGCTGAGATCGGTATCAACTATCAAATAATGTTTTAAATCCATCTTGAAGGACAGTTTAGATAAGAAATATTCACAACTCATCTCATTTTATTATTATAATATTTATATAAAATATAATAAATAATTTATTTATTTTTTAAATCTTAAAATAATATTAATATTAAAAAATAATATTTTAATAATATTTTATTCAATTTTTAAAATTTTATCTCGATTGAACGTATTTTTAACTTGTTGTCCCAATCTATCCTTACAATTATACACCGGATATGCCCCTAAATTCTAAAAGATTCTTCGACATATCTAAGATTATAATATTCTCTGCCCTCTTCCTTTATTCTCATAGTTCTTGAAAATAAATAAAAAATAAAAACACAAATTATGTTATTGACTTTCAATCCTACTCATATTTTTATAAAATAATAAATTTAATAACTGATTAATAATATNACTTTCAATCCTACTCATATTTTTATAAAATAATAAATTTAATAACTGATTAATAATATTACATCAAAAAAAGACAAAAGCGGGGTAGCTGCAACTTTGAGGTCCTCGTGGTTCCAGGATTGGATAAGTATTTAGTGGGGTCTGGGAAAGGATACTGTGTGGAAAAGATTCATCACCCTCCCATGTTCCTCGATTCACGGGCCTACCCACCAGTATCTCTCCCCTATCTATCCTTCATTTATGAGCGGTGCTACTCCTACCGCTGGGAGCCACCGCTCTCTCTACCGTTAGTGTAGATTAGTATGTTTAATTTTTTTATATTTTTTTATATCTATTTTTTTAATATATTTAAATATTTTTTAAAAAATAAAAAAATTCATAATATTATTAAAAAATACTTATTTAATCATTAAGTAAAAAAAAATAATAATAAAAAATTAAAAAATCAGAACAATAAGAACCAACGATAAAAACCAGTGGTAAGAGTAACATTTTTCTTCATTTATACCCTCTGCAATTCTTAATACCAATCTTTATATGTTCTTCGATTCCGCTGGGATTCCCGTTGGAGCTTGCGGCTTCCGTTCCCTTTTTTTTTTTTTTTAATTTTTTTTTATTTAATGGTTAAGACAGTATTGTTTAAATATGTGAAAAAAACTAAAAATAAAAAGATCAAATGGTCTTGTTCGGAGCCATTCTTGTGCTACATCTACGGTGGCTCATTTCATAATCATGTTTTAAAATAAATGATATTATTACAAAATATCATATAAAAGTAATACTATTTTCTTAAAATATCTTTATTTTACATATATGTTTTGAAGAATATTGTGTATATAATTACTCTAACAATACCATGCATGACAATAATTAGAAGCATTAATGAACTGTGAAGACAAGTGAGACTTATCTATAATTTAGATTGAAAATGGATAAAATATGACGGGCCCAATCCATCAAATGACCCCCACTAGAAGACAACTTTAAGAAAAAATGAATGGGAGACAAGGAGATAATAAGATAAAAGAATGTATCAGAGGGAAGGGAATGAGGTCAGACACGCAAAATAAAATGCTGCCACTCTTCACCATTACAGGTCTGAGTGGCATGCAAAAAGTGAGATCGTATGAGATAAAATGGGAGGGCCAGATGACTACAGGGGGCTTCTTTGACATCTTCTACAGCTCCTTCAACCTTACAATGAGGGCTCCAATGAGAATATCTTTTCCAGCAAAGAGATTTTCGATTTTCATTATACAATGAGAAACGAGAGACCATGAGAAACTGTAAAATACTTATATTATAATAAATTTTCATTTCAAATGACCTGTGGACGTAAACCCAGTACCAAATCATGTAAATCTAAGTGTCTCATTCTCCATTTATTTTTCCTACATTTATTTTCTATTACCCACTATGGATGTATATATGAATACCCTACAGTCGTACCGGACCACAGTTAGGAACTCCAAGCCACACCAATCGAGGCTCGAAGCACCATCATGGACCAAAAATGACTCTTTCTACTTTTCGACCTATTGTGCAGTGCATGAGTGATCTCATTTGACAAAGTTCATGAATCAATTATTTGAGAATTTTATGATAATGTGGTGTGATTTGAAAGTAAGTAATAGATTGTGTCATTTTGGATTTAGAGGAATAAAGGGAAAAACGCTTGGAAATGCCTATTGGACTCGCGAAATATGAAGGTGAGGTTTTTAGACACCATTTGGACGTTCAAATGGTATCATCTTATTTAGACGTAGATATTTTTTAATTTTAAATAATTAATTTTTTTTTATCTAATTATTACAGTTTGATCATTACAATTTTTTAAAATTTCAAATAAAATATAAAAAATAATTTAACTTTTTCAAATCACAAAAGAAAAAAAATTTATAATAATATTTTAGCTTTATAATATTTTTATTTTAACTTTTTCTTTCTTTTTTCAAATCTTATAAAATATCTTAATTCAAATAATTTTATTATTAATCACAAACTTGTATCTTGCTATTATTTATAAATTTCTCATTTTATCTTATCTCATTGCAATATCTAAACGAGCTAAGAGATAGTGGAAAACCTCTAGTTCAATAAATTTGGATGTATTTGCTTATTTTGTTTTAGAGAAAAGGCAATGAATTTAGAAAGGAGGTGAAAATTTTATCAGCTATTATAGAAATCATTATTTCCTTCTCTCTCTTTTTTCCCTTTTCTCTCTTTTAGAGAAAAGGGAGGGGATCATGTATATATTAAACTAATCAATACCTAGAAACTATATCTTAATAATATTGAAAATATTTTTAAAGTAATATATATTATACTTCTTATTAATAATATTTTGGGTATTTATTTTTTAAAGTTATGAATTATTTAAAACTAGAGAAGTTATGAAAAGTTTATGAGACTTATAGTATTTTGGGTATGTATCATGTATGCATACCATAAGCCTTTAATTGGCATAGTGGGGCTTATTGAGAGCTTGCTCCACGCAAACCATGGCATGTGGCCTAACACCAAGGCGCTCATGAGCAAAGCGCTCAACGTGTCAAGGGGCACAAGCGCGAGGCACTACAATGCATGGGAAAAATAAAATTTTCAAATTGTGCCAGTTGGGACTCAAACTTAGGTAAGCCAATTGGAGAGGAAACAACGTGAACGTTGGACTGGGTCCAACTATTGTGTCACTTGGTAATAGATACGATAAATATACATGATCGTATCAAATTTCAGAAAATGAAAAATTATAATTTTTCATTCACATCCTTTAGGAATTTGTAAATAAACCTATTGGCCTACAAATTTAAGAGTTCAAGAAAGAAATTTCGAGATTCTCTCTCTCAAAAGTTTGCGTTTCTTCAAAACTTGTTATTAGAATCTGTTCATTCTGCAGAGTATGAATTTCTAATCTCTTAGTTAAATAGCAAAATCTAAGAATATTCGAGGTCGCATAACGCAATTAAACAAACAGACTTGTTCGGATTTTTATTGTATTTTAGAAGTAAATTCACTTGTAACCCATGTACATACCATTAATGATGGAGGCAAATATTGTTTTAAGGAAAGCGGCATTATAACATGCCTTAAAGCAAACTTTTCTCACTATTTTCTCATTTGCGGCCCATTTTGCACCAACAATCTTAAAACAATATTTGATTATTAATAGTGCATAGTTTGAGAGAGTTTGCTTCAAATTTTGTAAAACTCGAACATTTTTATGGAGCAATTTTCGATGTTGGCAAAACAAGATGCATTTCCTCCTGGCCAGTCTCCAAGTGGTGTATATTCTAAACACTCTTAGGTTGTCTGCAATTGAAGACGAGACAATCGCTCAAAGATGGATAAGAATCAATGGGAACAAGACGACTACATCTACAAGGGACATATTTGCAATGTAATGTCTGACACATTGTTTGACGCGCACTAGAACAAAGCAACTGCCAAGGATCTAAGTTTATAACAACTGTCGTAGTCTAGTGGTATTGAGGCTCTAGTTCTACAATAGCTTCCCAGCAACCTTCCCACCGTTATCAGCAAGCCATTGGCTTCCTCGCCAAGACCGTCCCCCATTACCCCCACCATAACATTGGGATGAGTCACTTCGACCGCAGAAGTCGCATCAACAGAGACTTTCTAGGCTGCCAACTTTGTGCGGTACAGGATGACAAGTGACATCAACACTTTGGATGCTCTCGGGGGTGTGGGGATATGAAACACCCATGCAAATGGGCCCTAGTAGGAATGGGAATAACAGCAAGTCCGAATCGATAGATGGGGGAGAGGGGCTGCGCCTTCTTTTTCCTTTCCCCATAATTGGCGAGCTAACGGATCGTTAGGGGGTAGGTGTGGCAGTCCGTTCCATGGGAATCCCAGCGTCAGGGCACTGACCGGCAGGGGAAACTATGTATTGGCAAAGGCTATCATTTGACAGCTGGGCCTCGGAATACACTTCACTAGAATGCATTGTCGCCCAGGACCTGACGATCACAAGTCGCGCTGCCTCACGGGGATTTAGGTTGGGACATGGGATCGAAGTGTTGGAAACCATGCCCTAGTTGGCACGAACGAAGAACAGCCACCTCATGACTTGCCTGGCTAGATATTCCCAACCATCAACTGGCAGGAAAAATCACTTGCAGTTGTATCCCTTCACCATCTTGTGCCATCCAGACCAACTCTTGGATTGGTTGAAAGGTGTAGATGCACTGACTCTTCCACACTAAATTGTGGGTAATAATGAATTCACAAGCTGTCAAATCGGGATAATCAGACTCGACCTCCTCTAAGGCACGGCACCAAAGGACGAAACATGAGATCGAGATCCTCTATTGCGACAGGAAGAAGTTGTGCGGGCGCTAGAGCGAAGAAAGCCAACACTTCAAGCATCGCCCGAGGAATGGGCAACCTTAGGCCATAAGAAAATATCGCAGGGTACGTCGCGACTCTGGTACCATAGCCTTCCTCATCCACCGCCCTGTCGATGGGAGGGGGCACTTCCAGCTCCAGCTTTAAGGGAATCCCGTAGGCCTCTTTCAGCTCCTCTAACTCCTTGGAGGTAACTGTCGACCTCCAGAAAAGCCCTGCAAAATCTTCCGTAAAGGGGTTGTCCCAAGTGGCATCAACTAGAATGGCGCTAGAGGCCACTGAGCCGGAACTAGGGCGCTAGGACTTCTTTGGGCCCATTACAACTTAGGGAAGACTCACGAAAAACTGCGGAAGAATGACAAGGGAATGAAGTTGCAGAATAATGAAACGAAGCTGAAATGATGAGGGATCACTCGACTGAAGGATAATCCTTATATACAATATATATATATTTATAGACAAGGGGGATTCTCCTCATTAAAGCATTGTAAGACTGTGCGTTTCACATGTGTCCAACCCAAGTACTAGAATCCCTCGATTAACGCAACTGTTGTAAGGTGTCCCTCGAGATAAATTGTAATGATGACAATGAAAGATACGGACATGGCAAAGAATCTAGAGGGGTGCCATTAAATGTAGAAATGTGGTTAACGTTGCACGTCCATATGGGCAGAATACAGACATTCATTCAGCATGCGGTCAAGTAGGCCGGAGAACTTAATCGTGTTTAAAACAAGGGACATAAAGCAAATTGTCAACAAGGAAAAGGTGCCGTCTAGTCGACTAGACAGCTCAACCTAACACATTAGCAGCTTCCCTCGAGAACAGGGTATGTGCAGGGGACACAAGAAACACTGAGGACTCTCGATTCATTAGCATAAGAGCATCAACGACTCGTATAAGCCAAGTTGAGGCTCAAGAAACTATCCCATATTAGTAACGTTGTAAATCAAGTCACACTTGCAATTATGAAATCGACACGAAACCTCGCGCCATTTAAAAATTCTAACAAAAGGAGCAATGCGAGGGCTCTAGATCTCATAAGCTTGATCTCCTCACAGAACCTCTAGTATAAATTATTGATCTTAAGTATGAGGATACCCTCTCTGGTTTTTTAGCTTCCTTACTTATTTACTACATTTCAAAAACGTTTACTGACTTTGATATCAGAGGCTTCCCAGCTCTAAGCCACCCTCTCAAGCCGCATACATTTCTCTCTTTGCAAGGCCCGTTGTGAAGACCTGAGTTGTTGGAGTCTGTCTCAAGAGTGTGCGAAACACGACATCAACAGTTGAAAATATTTTCAAGATAATATATCTTATATTTATTATTAATAATATTTTGTGGATTTATTTTTGAAAGTTGTAAATTATTTTAAAAAGAGAGAAGTTATAAAAAGTCTATGAGGCTCATTGTATTTTGAGTCTATATGCATACTATAAGCCTTTAACTGGTTTACTCATGGGGTTGGGTGTGAGCCACACCCTTCAAGGAGGAATTTTGTTGATTTATGGAGAGTTTGCTTCACGCAGGCCATGGCATGTGGCCCAGCACAGGGGCGCTCATATGCAAAGTGCTGCAACACGTCAAGGGACACAAGCAGCGAGGTGCTGCAATGTATGGGAAAAATAAAATTCCTAAATCTCGCCGGTTGGGCCTCAAACTTCAACAAGACGTTTAGAAAGGAAGCAACGTGAATTTTGTCAGTTGGTAACAGTTACGATAAATATACCTGTTTGTATAAGATTTCAGCAAAATTCACATCCTTTAGTAATCTATAAATATGCTTATTGGCTTACAAATTTAAGTGTTGAAGAAGGCAATTTCGAGATTCGCTCTCTCTCTCCCAAAAATTTGCATTTCTTCAAAACTTATTATTAAGATTTGTTCATTCTGTAGAAAATATATTTGTAATTTTTTGATTGAATAGTAAAATTTAAAGATATTCAATATCTAATTTTGTATATACATAATGCAGTTAGATAAATAGACTTATTATGAGTTTCATTATATATTGAAGATAAATTTATTTATAACTCATGTTCATACCGTTATTAATAATAGGACGAATATTATCTAAAAAAAAAAAGATATTATAACTCGATTTGAAGAATTTTTCACTCGCTATTTTATCTTTTTCAGCCCCTTTTACGTGTTGAGGTGGGTGATCGGTATGAACAAAAGAACTGGTGACGTAACATTTAGCAAGGTTTGAGAAGATTCGACTTTTTAAAAAAAAAAAAAAAAAAAAAATTATTGTGAACGGAACAAGATGCATGTGAACAGAATCCCGAGGCGGGTAGGGAAAAAAAATTTTCCCGGTCCGAAAAGAAGAACGTTGACAGCCGTGTGAAAGTTGACGAAACCTCTATTTGAAATTGATTGATGATGAACCGTTGATTCCATTTGATATTTTGAATGGCAGATATAGATCAATTCCAGCAAAGAGGTGGGTGGTTTCAGATTTGCATTCATGAACCCTGCAGCTTTATATTTATAGTATGCATGCAGGTTGAGTTATTTTCATTATTCTGAATAATTAGCCACATGATATCTAGCCTAGCTAGCTATGATGTTTGTACATGATATAAAGCTTTAATATTTGAAATTAATCTGATCCCCATGCCACTTGGTACCGACGGGAATCATGCATGCGTGGGTTAAGGAGGTACTTAGCTACCTGTAATATCATGATCTTTATATAATAAATTCCTGGCGCTCGATCGCTCGTTATAAATTAATTAGCAAAAGCAAGTGTAATTACCATTAGAGGCTTCGACACATATGGGCTTGCTTTATGAACGATCGAAAAGATGACACGCACAAGTACTACACTGATCCACCCACCACCCACCCACCAAATTAATATAGGTTACGGCCTTATTATATTTTATACATCATATTTTAATTATATTAAATAAGATGTAATATATTTATTATTATTAGATAATAAACAAATATATAATAAATATGTCACATCTTACTTAATAGAATAAAAATAAGATGATAGTATGATGTATAGAATTTTTCATTATATATTATATATATTTATAAAAACGTGGAGACTCAATTTTCTCCAATTTTCGTTCATATATGTTATATAAAATTCTACATAAATTTGCATTTTCTTGATAAAAAGGCGTTCGCACGGCTCACGTCATCGATGTACAACAACCTCATGCAATTATTTGGCTATGATGAACAAAATCAGAATTATTAAAAAGACGTGCTTACCATCAAATTCTACAGCCAATTGCTCCGCAAGAAAGTGTCATTATACGGTGGATAAACCCAAAGGGAAGCCATCCAAAATTTAAACGCCAAAAAATAAAAAACAGTTAAAGGCTTTTATAGTTTGTTTTTTTCCTTTTTAAGTAATTTTCTCTACTTGTTAGTTTTGGTTCATTTTTGTTAAGGAAAATCATAGTATGATACCAAATGTGCGTACTATTCATGTATTTTATTTTTATTTATTTTTTAATGGTTAAAGAAGTAATTTTTAGTGGATTTTTATTATTTTCTAATTTTTTTATTAATATTTAAGGAAGTTCTAAAAAAATTTTATAGAAAAAAAAATTATTTATACTAGTTTACATATTTAATGCGCACCCTAACATTGTACTTTTGTTAATTCCCTTTGCGAGGACCTCAGTTTTCCGGGTGTTCGCTCTGGTAACAAGTGGTTTCCCTTTCCCTTTTGGGCTCAAAGTCTTATTCTAAAATTGGGCCTCAATCATGTGAATTATATACTAAAACTGTAGGCCTGTAAGAGCAAACCCGAACCAGCGACTAATGTTTCGAATGTGTTATCACCTTTTAATACGGTTTTTTTTTTTCCAGATTGGGCCCTTGCCGAGTAGGTTGGGCTCCATATCCAGATTTATCTGTCATTGTTTTTGGGAGACGTTGGAGATTATTCATTCTTCCTCTTCTATTTTACTGCAAAGTTTATATATCTTTAAATCGGGTGAGAAATCCAAGTCATGAATTAGGGCTGTCCAAAATTTTAAAAATTTCAACTTTGTCCGACATCCGCTTCAATTCTGATTTCGATTCCATTATAGTTGGAGTGATCAGAATTTGAACTGGAAGTTGAAATTGAGTAGCTCCGAAGGGACTCGGAGTTGGAGTCGGAGTGAATTGGAGCTCTGAACTCCGACTTTGAATTTTTTTAAAAAAAATTTGAAACGACGCCGTTTCACTTAATTTGGAACAACGTCGTTTTATCACATGAGGGGTCCAACATACAGGACCCCCCTTGGCCCTTCCCTTCTTCCTTCTTCAGTTCTTCAGAACCCTAAATTGATCTCGCCGCCGTTCCTCTTTGTACCTCCATAGTTCGTAGTCTTGCCGCCTCATTCTCAGGCCAGCCTCTGTAGCCTTTGCCATTTGGTATGTTTCTGATTTCAAACTCTAAAATTGATTTAATTTTATGTTTTCTTTTCTTTCATTTTGGTTTACCTAGAATTAGTTGTTTTCGGATCATAAAGATGGTTATCCTAGTGAAGTTGAGTTGTAGTAAGGAAATTTAGCAAAATTGAATATGGTTGATACCGTTGGACCGTTGGCAGTATGCATGCAATGTCTTTTATAAAATGTGTAAGAGATTTTATGGATGATTCATTGATTTGTATTTTGATAAAATTGAATATCATTTTCAGTAACATTTTGAGACATATAAACCTAACCGGTAGAGACTAATTGCGGAGCTAAACATGGGGGCCTATGTTGACGTTAGACCCTATAAAAGTTACATGTGGAACCACGTATTAGAGGGCCATAAGAGTCAACAAAAACACAAGTGCATGGCTGCTGGAAATATTTGCCCGTGCAACCTCCATTATTCATGAGGCTAAATATGAAGAAAAAGGCAGCAGTTCTAATTGAATGTTTATGGACAACAAAACCATGATAAAAACTTGAATTTAAGATTGCAGAGAAGGTGATCAGCGGTGGCGGCACGGAACCAAAATGCTAAAGGCACAAGGCATATTCCTAAGCCTAAATCAGCGTTCTTCTGTTTGCCACTTGCCTTTTCAACCAATGCACCCTCGCCACGTGTTACTTCCAATATTCGGCCATCAATTTCCAGCATATAAGCGGCGAAGCGTAG
>QEOT01006269.1:2273-15437 GCA_003123785.1 Pterocarya stenoptera
AGCTAAAATCCTCCATTCAAGTAGACCCACTTGTAGGCTCCAATATCAATCTCCTAAGAACGATGGCTAAATATTTATATAATGATCAAATCAAATAAGTTAAAACACAATTATGAAACATAATTACATGCGGACAAGTATGGGCATTTTTGATATCCAGCATCGGATGCCATCTAAATAAATTGAATACATGCCTAAATGAATATGGTTAAAAATAATAATGTTAACTATGGATATGTAATTATGGACAATTTTGATATGCAACATCGAATGATAATAATAATTTATCCAAAATATGTTATCTATTTCTTATAAAAGAAAGATATAATGCATAATTAATTAAACTTAGAAAACATCAAATATTGTCCATAGCAAAAAAAAAAAAAAAAACAAACAAACAAAAAAACAAAAACAGAATAAAAGATATAATGCCATGTCCACCACCCTAGCATTGCTGCCACTACTATTTTTCATCAGGAATATAGCCAACTGCAACTGACTCTCCATAGAAACCATTTGAGGCATTTTCCTCAGAGTTTAGTGAACTTCCATAGTTCTCAAAAGAGTTCTCCATAAACATATTCTCGTCCTATGAAATTGTTGAGGTATTATTGGATATATTGTTTGTACTGAATTGTGGAATCATGTAATTGGTACTCTCTGACTGAAACCAACTTTGGATATCTTGTGAGTCAGAAGGTATTCCGTAGCACTTTTCATTAGGGTTTCCATTGACAGAAGCATCAAGAAAGTTTTGAGCTGCTTGTAATTCCTTTAGAGATGCTAGTTGATTTTGTAGATTTATAACCTGCAGGAAAAAAAGTAAAATGCCATTTATTAATTAAGAGTTAACCCAGATTAGGGTTTCAATCATTATATATAAAAAGAGAACTTGCTGCTGAAGAGTCAAAATATATGAAAAAGTGCCATAAATAGGATCTTCAAGCCTAGCCTGCGCTTCATACAAGATTGTGGCAGCTGCTTTAGAATGATCACTCACCGAGACCTGAGCAAGGAGCTTCGATACGTTACCTGCACCGAAAATCTTATGAACGGCGAAAAAATTGCTAATTCCTTGTTTATAGCAGAAATAAGGAGCAAAAATACATCCTCTAACACATTTCCTTCTAAGGAATCTGCAAGCTCCACAAGGAAAACCAAGACCAGTCATCTTGATGGTTGGTTTTAGTCGAGGGGGGGGGGGTAAGATACCTGGATCAAGGAGGAAAAAAACTATAAAGTCTAGAACTCTCAAAACAAGGAGCCAAGAGATGCCGCAAAATCCGAAGCTACCTCGATCCTCGCTAAAAGTGACTAATTATTTGTATGTATGTTCATTTTCTTTTTTTTTAGCTGATAGTATTCAAAACAAAATATTGTTTAAATATAAATAAAATCAAATATTTGTTAAAACACAATCATGAAACATAATTACGTGTAATCATGAACAGCAATGAATTCTGATTGCATTATTTGTCTTCTTTTTTCCTGATCATTAAATTTTAAAGTTTGACAAATGTCATAAATCAATGAGTCTTGGGTTTCTGATCTATGCTATAAAGCTCAAGCCAACAACGCTTTAGAGCCTCGAGCTTCGCCCCAAACCCCGATTCTTGCTGTAAAGCATGAGCCAACAAATGCTTTAGAGCATGAAAAATGAGTGAATTTTGACTACATTATTTGTTTTCTTTTTCCCTAATCACTAAATTTTGGAGTCCGACAAATGTCGTAAATCAATAAGTCTTGGGTTTCTAATCTATGTTATAAAACTCGAGCCAACAATACTTTAGAGTATCGTAGGTTACTGTCACGAGTTAGTGAGGTTAATCAACTTTAGATTCAAATAAATCAGTTGCAACAAAAACTTTCCAAAAAAAGGAGAAAGAATAAAATATTAAAATGCAAAAATAGAGAGTTCAAAAAATATGTGAACTATATGCTCAAGACATGTAACTATGCATAAAGGAGCTAGAACGAAGGGGTACAAATACAAAATGAACAGCAGTGATTAACAGCTTTGCCCCAAATCCCGATTCGTGCTGTAAAGCATGAGTCAACAAATGCTTTAGAGCATGAAAATAAATAAATAAATAAATTTTGAAAGTTACATCATGGAGGAGAATCTTCGGCCAAGTGGATTTGTTTTGTTGTCTCAACATCATTTGATTTGTGGTGCGGTTCGGTGCTCGATAAAGTGACCTTAGTACCCGATTCTGCTGCTTCTTGTCCTAAAGCTAAATTTAGGCTTAGGTTATGATGTATACTGATTTTTTGTGTGGTTTATAGTGGGTGTAGGGTCGGGTAATTGGGTTCATTTTACCCCCAACTTATATAATAAAGTAAATAAATAATAAAATAATTCAATCTTTGTCTTCTTTTTTTCTGATCATTAAATTTTGAAGTTTGACAAATGTCATAAATCAATGAATCTTGGGTTTCTGATTTATGCTATAAAGCTCAAGCCAACAACGCTTTAGAGCCAACAAATGTCATAAATCAATACGTCTTGGGTTTATGATTTATGCTAGAACGAAGGGGTACAAATACAAAGTGAACAACAGTGGTTAACAGCTTCGCCCCAAACCCCGATTTGTGCTGTAATCTGATAACAGTAGTGGTTAACAGCATATCCTATAATCTGATAGCTTGTCTTGTTCTCATTTTCATCCCTATAAAACCAGTGTTAAGTTTCGTTTCATTTGCATCAACTCTTTTTTTTTCTCTGAAATCTATCTATATTCTCGATTTCTAAGTTTTTTCTTTAATGGCTCAACAATTTTCTTCCAACAATCCCCATTTTCATTATATGGGGTATTCTGCATCTTGGCCACCAATTATTTCTACATCCATTATAGGTGCCATGCAGCATGAGAATGATCTGACTAATAAGTCAGATGATGACATCATTTATGAATTGGTGAGCCTCGGTACTCGATACTCATCATCCATAGTTGCATTTGCCCGGCGATTGCAGTTTAAAACTCGTGAGGTTGAAAAACTTAAGGAGAAGATTTATGAATTTCAACAACTTGATCGTGAATCTAACAAAAAAATAGGAGACTTAAAGCAAGAGAATAAGGATTTGAAATCTTTACTTGCTTCTTCATTTCGACTTCCTGCTCCTTTAGATAAGAATAACATGTCGATTTATGAAGAACAAGAGCGTTTGAAAAGTGAGGCTAAAAGTCTCAAGTTTTTGTAAGTCGTTTGAAATTATAAAATAAAAAAATTTTCGTGCATGCATCGTTCCTGTTTATCTCAAAGTTGTGTATACTCCTATTATCTCTCACCCAAGAACTGAGTATCTATCCAAACGAACCACTCAATTAACCAATTATTATTATTTGAGATAAGTTATAAAGCGTTTCTCCTAACTACTGTAATTAAAAGACCACTCATTTGCATTTGATTGATTAATATAATATATCTCTACTTATTCTTCTCTTTATAAAAGAGCCTCTCGATATCAATGAATAGGAAATGAACAATAATGATGCGTTTGGAACATCTTCTTCATTAATTCTTCGAGCTCTACTATGGGTCCCACCTAGATTGATTTTCGCTGAGCCTTTGAATACTCTGGACCTCTATATAATAAATCATTTCCACCATTTTAAAATATAGAACAATCTATGCATTTATCATATTTCTCGTTTTACTCTCAATTTTCACAACTTCTTTCAATCTCTTAACTTATTAAATGGTCAACCAACATTCTGTTAACAATATTCCTGATCTGAATCAGGCACCATCTACTACTCCATCATTATTCATATGTCCTGAGGCTGTCAACACCATGGTTGGGGCAGAGATACATTTCTCTACCCGATTTGATGCTGAGGTGGTTGTAGGAACGAGAATGCTGGGTGTCCAATATGCTGCTGCCATTAATGCTATGTCCCAAAGATTTCTTTCACGTGAGAATGAAGTTGACGAACTTAAATTTGAGATTTTTGAATTGCAAGAAAAGCTTGCAAATAAATGTAGAAAAAATAAAATATTAAAAGATGAAAATAAGGAGTTGCAGAAATATGTAGAATATTATGCTCAAAAACTTCAGCCATGCATAGAAGAGATGGAACGAAAGGGGGAACAATTACAAAGTGAATACCAGCGGTTAATAGTAGAAGTTCAACGTTTACAAAGAACAGAGGGTTAATCTGTTGTTTAATCTTTGCTGGTGTAAGAGTTATGTTGTTTTATTTGGCTATCCTTTCTTTTTTTCTTTTTTCTTTTTTTTATAAAATAGAAGATCTTCTTTCCTCTTTGAATGGTTTTGTGGTTTTTGAATTAGTGGTCCTTATTATGAGTGTGTATTGGTTTTAATGGACTTCAACGAGATAGTTAATTTGAATTCATGTTTTTAGGCAGTGGACTTTATCGATGCAAGAGTAACTTTCATATTCAAACCCAACATAGTATCTCGAGCAAGTGGGTTTACTTGAATAGAACTGTAGATCAAAATTGTCGATACTTGTCCGCACTTAATTATGTTTCACGATTATGTTTTAACTTATTTGATTTCATCATTACATAAATATTTAGCCGGGGTGGAGTTCGAGACTCTAAAGGATTTGTCAACTCACGCTTTACAGCACGAATTAGGGCTCGAGACAAAGCTCGAGGCTCTAAAGAGTTGTCAGCTCGAGCTTTATAGCATGTTAATTGTCATTAATTTACATTTGTCCGACTTTGAAGTTTACGACACTTGTCGACAGTTTGAATTGAAAAAGAAATGTAGCTGAACAGGGAAATTAACTCGTGAACAGTAGGGCCTTCTCTTTTATAATTACAAGTTGTCTTTTAACTTGTCGACATTTTCTTTTCAGATCATAGACTCTTTTTGAAAGGCATGTGGCTAAAAGAAGAAAGACGATTGATAAGACTGGATAAAGCATAAAGGTCTAGATATATTACTGTTAATTCCTGACATACTAATCGAGACATAACTTTTATTCAAAAAGATAAACATTAATTAGTAGTCATCATAATACTTTTGATCAGAGCGATTACAAATGGAGAAGATAAGATAAGATATAAAAGTTATATGTAAGTTGATGATTACGTGCCCAGGCAATAATTCAAAGTTATATAGACTACGTGTCTAGACAATAATGATGCTCCTACTTTAATTGTAAGAAGCTCTGTAGTCTTTCTCCTCTTTTCAATGTCACGAGTACTGCATGCAATAAACATGATTTTAAATGCTATGGATAAGCATTACTAAAATATTGGATAAAATATTGAATAAATATTGGATAAGCATTACTAAACAAAAATAAGAAGTGGATGTCAGATTAAGCGGTAGAAAAGACAAGAAAAGAAAAATAAAAGAGGATGTCAGATTTAATTATATGCCACAACTGTATCCGTAAAGTCTATCTATCTAATCTATCACTATTGCATGCATGCATGTGTACTAATTAAAATAAAATATAATATATAATGTAAACGAAGGATAAAAGGGATTGAAGTATATAATCTTGACAAAATGATAGTAGTAGGAACATCCTAGATTGGAGCAATATGGCGGGATTCAGATTGAGGGTCATGTTTCTTTTATTTGCTTGATTATTTTGGTCAACATTGTGGGTAGTTTTGATAACATTTCCTTTGTTTTCTTTTATAACAAGTACTATTTGATGATTAGTACTTTTAACTAAAGGCGGAATTGTTCCTTTTGGTTCAACGTGAGTGGGATTTTTTTTGTTCTCTACTTTTCTAATTTGGTAAATATTTAATGTTGTATATGATAAAGTGAGGTTGAAATTCTTGGTCCAAGCTGTCGTTAGGGGCATGTTTGTGGGGAATGTCAACAACTCCACTAACTCGGTTTTCAAGGATCTTGGAGTTTTCATGATATTATTCTCATTGAGGTGAAAAAGATAGTACCGAGGAAAAAAAGAGAGGAGGGAGGTGGGGATGGCTACAATGAGAGCACTCTCATCATAGTTGAGTGAAACAATTTTTTTTTTCACAAAAATAATATGGTTTTAAAAAAATGATTAATGAATAATTAAATTTAGTATGATTATAGTTGCTTATTTTTTATTTAAAAAATATCTATTTTTCTTTTTATTTTTATTTTATTTAAAGAAATATCTATTTTATTGAAGGGTAAGTATGCTATTTTTAATATAAATATGCTATTTTGGAGTTTACGTAATTTACACCCTAGAAAGAATAAGGATTTTGAAAATGATCAACTTATAAATTTATAATTACAATAATATGAAATGTTGCCAGTCTTCATCAAGGAAAAGTTGACAGGCGAACCAATGGAAATTCGCACACTGCACGATTGATGATGATCCAGCAGATGGTGGGCGGCATATTCGGATTCAAAGTGTCCCTGTAATATTATGTCGACTTTATCATTCAAATCATTTAATTCAAAGATAATGCTCTCTCGCTCTCATCATGACAACTCATACATGACAAGTTCAACTTGTCCGAAACAAGTTACTAATCATATAGAAAAAACTGTACTTCCTTAATTTGATTAATAAGATGTTCAAATTAATGACAACAATTAAAGCATGCATATCGTAAGTAAATTATAATAATATCATTATCTTTAAATTTAATGAAATTTAATGAAGAGTTATTTTTATTTAAAAGTAGCCAATTCATTTTGGAAGAGTAATGTTGCATACAGTCTTCATTTAAAGACTATATCTTTTCTTACGCACAGGTCATCAATATCTTCTCAGTTAAAAAAAAAAATTAATGAGTTTGTTATTTAGATAGATAAACATAAATATTTGTGGGAATATAATTACTTCATAAAATTGAATAATTATTTGCTTATATGTTAAAGTTTGTATATTTTCAAATTTTTTTTGTTGAATATGATTGATCAACTCGTGAAGACTGCTTTCCAAAAGTAGGATATTACTGTTAATTCCCGGGCATCACTTTTATCCAAAAGGTGAACATTAATTAGTGGTCATCATGGCACCTTTGGTTGAAGCGATTGATTGGAAATCATGACATGATGCTAGACTTGTCTTGTTCTAAACAAACTCGTGCTGTAACTTGTATGGATCTAATTCTAAGTATTGGAGCATCCTCAAGACTCATTCAATCAACTAAGACTATATAATATAATAAATATAGGTAGGCTCCCACATTAAAGGGAAGTCATGCTATGGCACATGCGGAAGTATGATTCTACCTTGTTTTATTCTAAAGTAAATAAAATATGGCAAGTTTGGTTTCAGTTGCGATCTCATTATGTCAATGACGAGCAATGACATTCTACCTTGTTTTATTCTACCTCAAAAAGGATATACGACCACTTCATTTCTATCAACTTCACTTGGTTTGTTGCTGAAGTATCATGTATGGGGTAAATTAATGGTAGGTGTGGACAATAAGCGCATCATTGAAAGCAGCTAAAAGCTTCTCTCGTCATTGTGTGATTCACTATCATGATCTTCAAAGCATGGGGCCGGGCCCTTTTAAATTATATTAATTTCTGATACTCTAACACAATGTCTTATTACAATAATCTCTATATCTACTATCTTGATAATTATATAATAAAATATGTATATATATTCTAGCACAATGTCTGATCGCACCTTTTTATCTCTTTCTTCTTGTTGTTTTCCATGTCAATTGGGTATTGGGTAGACAATGTCAGTGTGATTCACGGGGTGCGAAAGTTGATTTTTTTGTTGAAATACTGGATTTGAACTTGCATCTGATGGTGAGTCAAAGACATGGCCAAGATGATAATGTTCCTTTAACCAACGGTAGAACATGCATATTATTGATCTATCATACTTTTGATAATATATGAGATGATGAGAGATATCATCATTTCTTTTGATCAAGTAGATATTATCATTAAAAGTTTCAGGAGGCACTAAAAATATTGATCATAGAGATCTCATTACTACATGGAGACAAAACAAAGGAAAACAGCTAACTTATTTTTTGGCTCAACTGGCAAGGTAATCATAGCATATTTAATTATACTTTTGTCTTTTTCTTTGTCCATCAATATTAATATATACGGCCACTAAGTAATAAATAAATTAATATTAAAATCCTATGAGTGATCACGAGCTTAAAATCCTATAAGCTCCATTCATCAGACAAAAATAAATCTGTCCAGTGTGCAGAGATTTTCAAGTCAATTTAATTTAGATATTATGTGATCTGTTTATTTCTAAAATAAAAACGTGAGATGTTTGACACATGATATAAAAACGTGAGATGTTTGACACATGATGTAGGTCTGAATGGGATTCAATCCCGAGGGGATCGATCGATTGAATGAACTGAACATAGAGATATTCTTACCATCTTACACTAAAGAGGTAATGCTCTTTATGCTTAGGGAAAAAAATAATATACATATATATATTAACTATTGAATATTCTAATTGCTATGACCCACTTGCTTTTCATTTTGGACCCACTTGCTTTCTCATCTTCAATGCGCTTCAATAGCTATGGGAGTTCGAGTGCACTTGCTTTCTCATCTTCAATGCACTTGCTTTCTCATCTTTAACATCACTATAGTGCTAGCTTATGATGTTTCCTCAATTTTACTTTCAATCCGTCATTAATATTTAATCTATATATTATCATTATATCCCAAATCTTAAGTAGAAATTAACAGTCAAATTATGGCTTATATAAAATCAAAGGAAGAGAAAAATATATATATAACCAGAAATAAGAAAATAAGAAAAATTTTGAGCGTGGAGAATAGAAGGTTGGATCTGTAAGGATTCTTAAAAAAAAGAAAAATCAAATATCCAACGGAATGGAAAAAATGATAACAACAAAAAAAGAAGGCAGAAATAACATCTCAGATCACCTCTCTCTCTCTCTCTCTCTTCTCGATTTAATTTGGATGATTATTGTGTGGTATCAATTTCTTAATCCAATTTGCAAAATCCCATAAAAAAAGCTACAAGCTTCTCCTTTTCCCTTAGCATTGACCGCCTCTCTTTCTTTTGTCAACATCCAAAATTATCCATCGAACTTACCCTTGCGTGGGTTAACGCTAGCCCACTCTTGTCATTAAAGATCAAGCCTCTCTCTCTCTGTGTTTGAGCATCGTCTGATTCAACCCACGGTCATCTTCTTAAAATATATGCATTACTCATAAACAGATAAACAAACACCATGTTAGTGTAAAACCACGTTTTTTCATCTGAAGTCTCCTTGGGGGACCAGCACCATACACCTATCCTCCCTACATTTTCACCATCTCCCACTATAATGTAGCATTTCTTTATTCCAATTCCATGTCTGAGAAAATGCAAATTGAACTCAAAATAAGAAAAGAAAAAAAATATATATATACAAGAAAAAAGAAGTAAATATTAGCATTTCTAGATGCGAAGAAGAGATCTAGAAATTAAGTTGATTTTAAATGCACGTTTTCCATCTCTCTCACTCGATCTCCTTAGCAGCTCAGTGCCGCAGTGTGTCACCCTTCCGCATCACAAACTTCCCCTCACGCTGGCAACCAAACCCCACCGTCCAAACCCCCTGGCAGCTCCTCACTCAGCCTCACACGAGCAACTCGAAATGGTTCTCGATGCATGGGTTCTCTACCTTTGCGCCACTGTGGCTCAGCCCCAACTCCACCAAAAACCACCACCGAGTTCCCCTCACACCGTGGACCATTTCCATGGAACCAACCTCCCGTAGCTCCTCCCTAGCCACAGGCACGCAGCCCCTCTGCACGCATGGGTTTCTTTCCGTAGTGCTGCCGTTAGCCACCCCCACGCAACCGCACCACCACCACCAGCCTCCTCCCTCGCAGACAACACCTCCTCTTCCTCCTTTCCTCCAGCCGAAGCCCCAGCTCCTCTCATGCCCTCCCTCTTGACGGGATCCCAAATCCACCGTCGTACGACCACCACAACATCATATATCCTTACTCAACAGCAGCACCACGAGACATCTCAGCCCCTCTTCTTCAGATCTACACTATTAAATTTTGTTCCTGGAGGATTTGAGAGAGAGATGTTCTGAATTGAGAGAGAGAACTTGAGAGGGAGAGAACCGAAAGATTAAAAACACTAAAAACAAAGAGGAAAGCGAAAAGGCTAAAAGATTAAAGAAGTTAAAAGCTGCTGACACTTGAATAAAAGACTAAACACACCTCGAATAAACGGACACATAAGATTACAATATAAAAGTCACAAAACGTTAAACACGGATAATTTAAATGGAGTGTGAAATTTACTGTTCATTCCTGTAGAAGTGCGATAGGCGCTTATTATAATAGAAAGATATTTATATTTATGCACCATAGGCAAAAGTTATGTTATTTTTTTATTAGCAAATTAAAATAAATTAAAAACAAAGTTACAAAAGAAGGGGTAGGGTGTCCCAAACAAGCACTCTATTACTGTATTTGCAGCAATTAAAAGAAAAAGAAAAATAAAAGGAGAAAATATTATTGGACCAAATATTGTTTAGACCCTAGTTCCTTTGTTTTTGTCAAGGAGGGGACCACTGTGTTAAGCTGTTTGTTGTTGTCCAACAAATGGATTGACTAGAAAGGTTAATGTGGTCGGGATTGCTACGGGGCATTACAAACAATCATTTTTACATGTTTATTAAGGATTCACACATCCCCTACATCCATGCCACATTTAGGAAAATCAGGACAACAAAGTTACTTGCAACTCATTGTTGTCACATGGCACTGTATCAGCACGTAGTGGGGCTCATACATCGGTAGTGGAGATGTAGTAAAGGTTCATCTAGAAGATCAAAGGTTAGGCAGGAAGTTAAACGGTATTACACATTATTTGCATGTGCCGATATGCGGCAGTCCGTGAGCAATTGTTTGGAATGCCTCTCCTAGAAGTTGTAGATCAACAACCTCATATTAGATCATCCCATTGGAGTCCCCATATGGGATCTATCCCTATAATTTGGGGATAATTTTAGGGTTTTGGAGAAACTCCCCTCCCATTGGATTCTCCATTTTACGGTTTAAGTTTNTGGGGATAATTTTAGGGTTTTGGAGAAACTCCCCTCCCATTGGATTCTCCATTTTACGGTTTAAGTTTATGGGATCTACAGTCGTCCCCCATATATGGGGAATGATTGTAGATCCCCATCGCATTCATTTTTGCCTTCTGTCCCGTGTCTTCTTCTCTCTTGGTGTTGACCCCTTCCTCGAAACACCAACGATCACAGCCCTTCTCCATTGGCAAATTTGTAAGTTTTGATTTCGATTTCTTCAAGCAATCGTAACTTTGATTTCGCAACCACAATAGATTTCACAGCCCCTTTCCCTCATTTTCGAAAAATGTTTAAGCTTCATACCTCTCTCTCTTTCTCTATTTCTCTCTTCCCTTTTTCTTCCTTCCGACGTCATTATCAAGGTAAGTATACGATTGAGAATGTTGAGATACTTTCAGATTGTTTGGTTGTTTGGCTACCGAGAATGTTGAGATGCTTTCACATTGTTTCAATTTTTTTTTTTTTTTTTTGTAACTCTCGTTTTGTCATTCTCATTTTGGGCGTCATTTGAGAAAATCGGTTCTCATTTTGACCTTGCATTGCCATTAATTTGTTTGTATTTTGGTTGGCTGTGTTGAGTGTTTGGCTACTGAGAAAGTGATGATGTTCGTAGATGTTTTTTTCTTAAATTACTCTGTATAGATGTTTTTTCTTTCACTTTCTATGAGATGAGACTTTTGGACTTATGTGGTTGTGAAATTTGTATAGTGCTGTGGTCGAATATGATATTTGCAATTTTACTCTCATTTTTAACCAAGGCTGTTTGGTTGCTGCAAAAATCTAGTTAGGGTTATTGAATGCAAATTGTGTTTTATGCTGTGATTGTGTGGGATCGTTTTTATTTTGCTCTAATTTTCCTTGATGGATTGTTATTACTTCATATATGATATTACTCAGTCCCATTTTCTTGTTGAAAAAAATTTTGAGGAAATAAAATAGTACAAGGAAATCTGAACAAACTAGAGGATGGTATAAACACATGTTATATCAACATGTGTTATTATTTTACCCACAGAATTTGATTGGGAACAAACATTAAGTAATCAGTTCCGGAAATTCAAATTTTGTAAAGTTGAATAAACTAGAGAATGAGCAAATAATGGGATTTGTTTTTCTATAGAAGGGAAATGAAGATGCTTGGGGGTGGAAATTGTGATAAATTGGACCATGTATAAATAAAACTTTGTAAAGGGAAGAGGAGTAGAGAGAGGAGTGTTTTAGCTTTACTATTTATATATGGTAGCAAGCTGTAAGGAGTGGCAGTGAGATCTTGCTTGTGATTTGTGTCTATGTTCAGGAAACCATATCCTTGTGCATATGTTTTCTTACTAGTTAGCACCCCTTATTGAAAACAGATTATGTTTGATTTTTGATATTATCCATCGGTCTCGTCATTAAGAACAATATCTAACTCATTTTCACAGGATAAGTATGTGAGCAATTTGCGAAAGAAGGTACGAGCCATTTGATGAAAGGAGTGGAAAATCAAGGGAGACTGTTGAATTTCAGTTCTTTAGATCAAATGAGACTTGAGTTTGTGAGAATGTGAGTGCAAGCAGAATGAGTATTTATAGAGGAAAAAGTTACAGTTATATATATAACAAAAAATGTTACCGTTTGAGAGAAAACAAAAAAAATTACCGTTGGAGAAAAGACAAAAAATATTGCCGTTGGAGGCAGGAGTTCAAAATATTATCGTTGGAGGTAGGAGCTCAAAATGTTATCGTCAGAAAATACACATATTAAAAAGAAATTACTATTTTCATAATACGGATTTCGATTTGAAAAATAATACTGTATTCGGTAGTCAAAATTGTATAAGTATTTAGTAGAATGTGATATTTGAAACAAAGATAATAAGATAAAAGAGTTAGCAGTTAAGATTGTAAATGGAAGTGAGAGAAAAAAATAATAAAGAAATAATAGAAAAATATTATTTAATAGAACAGATATAGGGATGGGGAATGAGGTGTAGAAGATTTTTAAAAGATGAATAAAATTTAGAAAATTTTTTTAGGGAATGTATTTTTTAGTTAAATTATAGGAAATTTTATGCAGAATCCAATAGGGATGCTTTTGGTCTACTAATGGGGCATGTGCATCACTTGGATAGTCGAAATGTAATAAATTTGGCATTTTCAACTTAAGAGGAAA
>QEOT01006271.1:8259-63709 GCA_003123785.1 Pterocarya stenoptera
GACACCTGCAAAATACCAAAAATTTTCAAGAATTAAATAAATGTAAAACACACCTAAAACTCTAGAAAAACGAGCTTAGAAACATACAAAGCACTCTGAATCAAACGCTTAGAATTGAGAAAATGTGTAAAATAAATTTCCACATCAAATACCCCCAAACTTGAATGTTTACTTGTCCTCAAGCAGAAGAAAAACCATAAAAACAAAGGACAATAATCATAGTTAGACTCAACTCATCACACCCAAAGGACCTATCATGTAAACATCAAATCTTCAACTTAGTACATAAAAAATAGCAAAGAAAGGAAACCTAAGCATACTCACATTCTCTAGTTCAAATATCCATACATAATTCCAAATTCAATCATATTTATCATGCAACCAATACAATTGAATCAAGTAACAACTCAACCTACAATCACCCCTTCTCACTACTACAAACAAGCATAAACAATAGCAAAGAAAGGAAAACTAAGCATACTCACATTCTCTAGTTCAAATATCCATACATAATTCCAAACTCAATTGTATTTATCATGCAACTAATCCAATTGAATCATGTAACAACTCAACCTACAATCACCCATTCTCACTACTACAAACAAGGTAACAAACTAGAGATATATATTATTTTTTATTTTTTTCACTATTTTTTTTCAATAATATTTATTCTTTGTCTTTAAGTTGTCACTCGCCTTTTGACGTGAATACAAGTATTTGTGATGGATGCACCCGGTTACTCAACAAGTCACACACTTAAAATGCTTTTGCATACTCATGTTTCAAGTTTTCGTTTGACGTAAAAGTAAATATTGATTATGAATACCCTTAGTTACTAAGCAACTCAAAACATTGGAATAGATAGAACTTCGTACACATTTATTTATTCAACTGTCTAATCATTATTACTCTATTTACTTAAACCTTGTTTAGGACTAGATCAAAGGGGATAATCACAAGAAAAGCATCATACATATCTTTTATGCATAGTCACACAACTCACATAGCTTTGCAAGGAAATGTGTACTTCAATAATCCTAAAGAAAAAAAGTATGCTTAATCTTGCTTTATAAGATATCGTCTATCCTAAATAAAAAATGCAATGTTTAACATAATAAAAAATCCAAAAGTGTAATGTTGATCCTAATAAGTCTCACAGAAGTGCAAATGTAGGTTCATTTCTCATAAAAATCTAGTCTGGAAGACATGGATATGATCACCAATTAACTTTCATGAATGTGAACAAACCAGAATTTCGAAGGAAAAAAAAAATCTTTCTCAAACAAACATAACCAGCACCAACATTTACTACAATCAAATATCCATTCCTCCAAACTTAATTTTCACATTGTCCTCAATGTGAATGGAAAAAAAATGGAAGACCAATACTCCCCTTTTAGCAAGGCTGAACACAACGAATGTCCGATTGAATTGAACACGAATTAGCTTCTTCCTTGATTTTTCTGAACCTACACAACACAACCAAAAGAAGGGAGGGTTTACAACCATCTTTATTAAAAAAAAAGCTTAAATAAAAACAATAACCGAAACAAAATAAGCGCTTGTTTACAGTCATTAGCTTGACTTTTACACTATCAACCATAGGTAGGATTCTTTAAGGAGTAAGTAACTCCTTTAGGAACCACATTACCAGAAAGATAAGACTTCAAATGCTGAAAACTCGAGACAAGTTATCTAAATAACAATCAAAAGAATATCCAAAAACAAAAAATCATTCATGAAAACCTCTACGATATTTTCAACAAAATCAGAGAAAATAGCCATCATGCAACGTTAGAATGTAGTAGGTGCATTACACAAACCAAAAGGCATCCTACGGATTGCAAAAGTATCATAAGGACAAGTGAATGTGGTATTTTCTTGGTCTTCTGAGGATATGGTTATACCCTGAATAACCATATAAAAAATAGTAATACGCATACCCAGCAAGTCTTTCAAGCACCTGATCAAGAAAAGGTAAAGAAAAATGATCCTTATGGGTAACATTATTAAGTTTCCTATAATTTATGCAGACTCTCCACCCAGTTACTGTCCTAGTGGGAATTAATTCATTATTTTCATTATGCACCACAGTCATCCCACCCTATTTAGGTACTACCTGCACCGAATTAATCCATGAACTATCAGATAGATGATAAATAATCCTTGCATCTAACCATTTAAAAACTTCAGCCCTAACTACTTCTTTCATGTTAGGATTTAATAGTATCTTATTTTCAACAACAGGTTTATGGTTATCCTCCATTAAATTCTATGCATACAAAATGAAGGGCTAATTCCTCTAAGTTCTGATATAGTCCATCCTATGACTTTTTGTTTTTTTTTTCAATCTCAAAATATGCATAAATTTGTCAAGTTGATCATTAGACAAATAGGCACTCACAATCACAAGCAAAGTATTATTCTCACCTAAAAAGGCATAATTGAGATGTGAGGGTAATGACTTTAACTCCAAAATTGATGCTTGCACATTGGAAGGGGGAGGAAGTGGCTTACCTTTTCCTAGATCCTCAAAATGAATACCTCACCGCTCGGCTTAGGACATGTAGCCTCTAATGCACACACCACTTCTGCAACCTCCAAATTATCATATTTATTTGTCCCTGCACTTACTAAACAAGTCTCGAGAGGTTCTTTAGTGTTTTCATACCTGAAAACCTCTTTAGTCAACTCATCTACAACATCAACTTGAAAAGCATGATCAGTAAAAGAAGGATATGTAGCAGCTTCAAATAAATTAAACTCTACATCTTCTTCACCAACCTTCAAAGTCAGCCTACCATTCTTAACATCTATGATAGCTCCAGATGTGGCTAGAAAAGGCTAGCCTAAAATGATAGGGACCTCGGTGCCTTCTTCCATCTCTAACACAATAAAATCAATTGGAATGATAAACTTCTTTACCTTAATCAGCACATTCTTAAGAATACCCAAAGGATATTTCACCGATTGGTCAGCTAGCTGCAAAGAGATGGTAGTAGGTTCTAACTCCTTTATTCCAAGCTTCTTAGACACATATAAAGGCATTAATGAAGCACTAGCACCTAAATCACACAAAAATTTAGAAAAATTAACATCACCTATAGTACAAGGGATAGAAAAACTCCCTAGATCTCTTAGCTTTGGTGGAAGCTTATTCTGGATAATGGCACTGCATTCCTATGTCAATGCAATGGTCTCAAAATCCTCCAATTTCCTCTTCTTGGACATGATCTCCTTTAGGAACTTTGTATAGGTGGGAATCTGTGCTAAGGCATCTGCAAAAGGAATATTAATGTGAAGCTGCCTATGCACTTTAAAAAATTTCTCAAACTGTTGATTAATTTTATTTTATTTAAGCCTTTGAGGAAAAGGAATGGGAGGGACATAAGGTTTGATTAGTGGTAGAGGGGATGGTGTCTTGGCTATGTCCTCAACTTCTTCACTGACCTTCATGGTCACCTCTTCATGGTTTACTTCATCACCACCTACAGTCTCACCACTTATCTGACCAAATTGTTTACCACTTCTCAAGTTGATTGCCTTGCAATGCTCATTCGGATTGACCTCTGTCTTACTAGGAAAACTACATTGTCCACGAAAATTGATGGAATTGGCTAATTGGCCCAATTGCATCTCCACATTTTAGTTGGAACTTGCCAACTAGTCAACCTTTGCTTCCAGTCTCTCAAATCTCTCTTAACTGGCATTGGCTAACTTTTCAATAGCTATCTCCCAATGTTGCTTACTTTCTGATTGGGATGGTCTTGGTTGGAAACTAGGAGGATGGAAAGGTCTAGAATTGCTATCATGGTTACCTTGATCTTTCTATGAAAAGTTGGGATGATTCCTCTACCCAGAATTGTATGTGTTGGAATAAGAATTGTTCTACTGTTGTTGCCTGTTAAAATTAGACACAAATTGAGTTTGCTCTACCTGCATACAATTAGCACTCATGCGAGCTTCTCCATAGTAATCACAACTCAATACAGGATTAGAAACAGAATTCACATTACCCAGCTTACCAAACATTTTTACCAGAGAATCTACCTTGGCATTCAACATGTTTATGCCATCTACATCATACATACCTGAAACTTTCTTAGGCATACCTCTTTCATTAGACCACTGATAATTGTAAGAGGCCATTTCTTCTAACAACTCATATGCCTCTTCTGTTGACTTACTCATTAAATTACCTCTTGCAACTGTGTCTATGGGAATCCTAACTGAATGTGTTAATCCATTATAGAAAGTCTGTACAATTAGCCAATCAGAAAGACCATGATGTGGACACTTCCTCTGCAATTCTTTAATCCTCTCCCAGGTTTCATACAAAGATTCACCATCAAACTGAATAAAACTAGTAACATCATTTCTAACTTTGGCAGTTTTACCTGGGGGAAAATACTTACTCATGGTCTTTAAATTACCTCTTGCAACTGCGTCTATGGTAATCTTGACTGAATGTGTTAATCCATTATTGAAAGTCTGTAAAATCAATCAATCAGGAAGACATGATGTGGATACTTCCTCTGTAATTCTTTAAACCTCTCACAGGCTTCATACAAAGATTCACCATCAAATTGAACAAAATTGGTAATATCATTTCTAAGTTTGGCAGTCTTACCTGGGACAAAATACTTACTCATAAAAGCTTGTGACAAGCTATTCCAGGTGGTGAAAGAGTTAGGCGCTTTGGAATTCAACCAGGCCTTAGCTTTATCCTTTATAGAAAATAGAAAAATTCGGAGCCGAATGGCATCATCACTAACTCTATTCATCTTAATTGTATCACAAATCTCCAAGAAATTGGCAAGTTGTGCATGTGGATCCTCAGCGGGTCCTCCACCAAGCTACTCTTGCTGCACCATCTGAATGAGACTAGGCTTAATCTCAAAGTTATTAGCATTGACTATAGGTCTCGCAATGCTGGGTTGAGTGCCATTGACATTCGGTATGACATAATCATGCAACACCTCCTGATTCTGGTTATCTACCATGTCTACTGCTTGTTCTTGCCTTAACTCCAATCTTTGTTTTCTCCTTAGTGCACATAGGGTTCTCTCAATTTCTGGATCAAAAAGCTCAATTAGCTCATAGCTACGTGGCATACACTAAATATAGAAAACGTAAAATAACAAACAAAAACACAAAATAACCTAAAAATTCCAGAAAACGATGGAATTTGACCTTAAGAGGGTGGGGCCAATCTAAATGAATAAATGAATAACAAAATAGAACAATACAATCTAAATTAATATAGAAAATTATTTGTATTAATCTTGAAAACAATTCTCCCTGGCAACGGCGCTAAAAACTTGATGGTTCCTAGACTCTACCACAAGTGCATGGGTCGTGACAAATAGTACAGGGCAAAAAGAGTATTGTTTCCACAAGGAGGAGATTCAAGTACTAATTTATATAATTTCCTATATTATTTAAACGATCCCAAATTGATGTGACTAACTGCAAATTCTTAACCAGAAAAATCAAACATGAAAGGTTCTTAGGGCTTGGATTCCATCAATTGAATTCCTTTAATGAGTTTAAACTTGGTTGCTTACATTAATGTTTTGCCAATTACAATAACCGAATTCCATTTTTTATGTGATATCCTCTTTCAAGGTATAATACTTATACCTATATTAATCCTATATCTACTGTCGTGATCACATAAATGAACTATAAATTCATTATGCTTTGTGGAATTTTTTGAATGTAGGTCACAAATGTGTGTATTTATTTCTAAATTACATTGCCAAGGTTTGATGAATTCATGAACTAATACTGAACTTCAACTTTTGTTACTTCATTCAACATCTTAAGCATGCAATGCCAGTAAATTGCTAGAATGAAAATTGAAATCATCCAATTGCAATTAACAAACAGTATTCAATACAACTATACTCAAATCATATCCAAAATTCAATACATCCTAGCCCAAGAATAAGAAACCTAGCAAATCATAACTAATAAAATAATCCAGTTATTTCTCAAACATAAATTTGAATTCAACATCCTTAATAACAATTCACCAACTAAAAATTAGAGAGAGAGAAAAAGAACTCTATAATTGCAGAAATCGTGAACTTCGTTCTTCCTTCCAGAATTACAAATCTTCCTTCAATTCCCCTCTCTCAACTTCGTGCCAATGATATGCTTATATAGGGTAGAAAAGAAACCCTAATATTTTTATGATTTCCCATAAAAAAATCGTCCAACTTTTAGGACTTATCTTGGCAGCCACATACGTGCTTCAGGAATCTGAATTTAGAAATTCCTTTTAGAGACAAAGTTGTAGCCCTTTAAGATAACTTTCCAACCCATTAGGAATCTCACCAGTCATATGTGTGAGTAGGAAGCTATGATTAAAACATTAAAGTATGTCCAGAACATCTCCTAGCGCATTTCGGATTTGGATTTCTTGTGAATTTCTTCTATAATTTCTTTTCTTTTTTTTTTCTTTTCTTTTTCTTGATCCAAATTATTCTCAAATCCTCTTTCCATATCTACAGGCCATCCAATCCATTCAAAATTGATTCTCTTTTCAAATTTTAAAACAAAAGATTTCTCCCATATTTGCTACTGAAAATTCGAAATTCTTGGCTGACTGACTTCCAGTTGGATTTAGAGCATCAAAACGACATAGTTTGGATTTGAGTCATTCATGAAAGTTTTATATCTCATTCTTAGATTTCAAACACATCTAGACTTGCTTTATTATGACTTCTAGAACCCCAAGTACAGGCTGAAAACCGAAATAGGGTCTGGGCTGCAGTAAACTTCTAGACAGATTCAGACTTCTCCATTTTTGCTAAGTTTTGAACTTCGAAATGGCAAAACTGGATTTTGGGCTCTTCATAAAAGTTTTAGGCCTATGTCTTATATTTCTAGAAAGCCAAACAAAACCTAAAACCGAGGTCTGTAGCTCTAGTTAGAACTCAAAAACCAAACAATATTCTGGTTTGACTATACCAGACCAACTAGGATTTGCTCTCTAGACCTAGCTCGATTTCTGCCTCTCCACATCATCCCAATTTCAACCTAACTCAATAATTAAATACCTACAAAATATCAAGAATTTTCAAGAATTAAAGAAATGTAAAAGACATCTAAAATTCTGGAAAAATGAGCTAATAAACATTCAAAACACTCTAAATCAAAACAATTAGGACTAAGAAAATGTGTGAAATAAATTCCCACATCACTAATCTCATTTTCTTTCCAAACATCACTCAATGACAAATATTTTCAAGTTAATCATTACAGATTCTCCAAAATTCCAAACAAAATACAAAAAATAATTCAATTTTTTTAAATCTCAAAACAAAAATAATATTAAAAAATTTTATTCGAACAGTATTTCTTATTCTACTTTTTCTCTTCCCTTTTCTATAATCTAATAAATACTTAACTCAAACTATCTCACTATTATTTATAAACCATCTTACTACTATTCACAAAATTATCGTCTCATCTCATGCATTCTCTTAGGAATAAGAATAAGAAATCATATTATCTGTCTTATATTTTACTCATTAATCACTTTTATTAAGGGTAAGGCTCATGCCTTTTTTCCACAATTTTCTCGATAATGTTAACTTATTTTTTTTATCATCATCAAATTTACTTTTTTGGTCTCCTAAAATTTTATGGTAACTACACTTTTCTTGTTTGCATTCTGGTTTATTTCAACAAAAATAAAAATGATTATTTCTGGTATATTATTTCCCATTTAATTTTATTTCATATAAATTTTGATAGAGAAGCTTTCATCCATAGGGAAATTTACTAGAAAAATAATATTTATTAAGTACATTTAAAATATAGAAGAAGATAAATAAAATATTTTTCTTTGTGGTCATCATTAATAATCTCTCCAGATTTTGTGAAGATTTTAAATCAGAATTTTAAATTTTAAATTTGCTTAAACTTTATGTACACAGCTTTTAATTAAAACATTATACAAATGTTGTGATTTTTGTTAAATACCTATTTTTTAAAGTTTCACTTTATTTTTTGTCTTACTCTTTAGTCACTTCATTTTTTATTACCATTTTGTTAGAGTTTCTAAAAAAATCCATTGAACTATTTACTTCAACTAGGCAGGTTTGGGGGTTGAGATGAGAATTTTATATTTTGTTTTAAAATTTAAAATATTATTTTTTAGTTTTGGGATTTGAAAAAGTTGAATTGGAATTTGAAAAGTTGTATTGGGATTTGAAAAAATTGAATTGTTTATTATATTTTGTATGAGGATTTGAGAAAGGTGTAATGATGAGTTGAGATGAGATGATAATTTTTGACTCCCAAACCTGCCCTAGACTCTTCAAAGTTATAATCATTGCTTCGTTCGATAATACAACTAACAAATTAGTGTTTATAGATCGATATATCACTACAAGAATTATGACTTTTTCTTGTGATCAAAAGTCTGTTATGGGTTGAGAAGGTGCTGGAGTGGAAGGATTGCAATCTTGGTAGGCTTAGCATGGCAAGGTAGACGCGGGCAAGGTGTAGTGTGCATGAAGCCTTCTCTGTTATGTTCATAAGACAGAAATGGAAGGTAGTTGATGATAGTTACCTGTGAAGGAGAAGCTTAAAACAGCATCGCGTTGGGCAGAATTAGTTTCATCTCTTTAATGGAACGTTGTCATTTAAATGTCTGTTCTTCTTATTACTTGTAAACATAGTCGTTTTACTTACTGTAACTACAATAAGTGTTGGTTAAAACACTACCGTTTTGTTATACATTCTTTATAAATAGAAGAACTTGGAGGGAAAAGCCTCCAACGGATAATTGATTCATTCTACTAATTCATCTCTTTTTACTCAACTTCATTTTTCTTCCTTAACCTAATTCTGGAGAGTGACTTCTCGAATAAGTCAATTAGGTCCATTATAGTTGGTATCAGCCATGGCCCAAGGAACGTGTTCATATGCTCAAATTGTTGATTCAATGAATTAGTTAAGGTAGCAACAAAATCGACAATAGAAACAAATTGAAGATGCAATTGGTTTATTGTTGAAATAGCAAGAGGCCGCGCGATTGGAGAGAGAGGCACAAGATAGAAAGTTTCAAGAGGTTTTACAACAAATCTCCAAGATTTCTTGTCCTGATTTTGAAGATCCTGGTACTATACACCGAGATGATCAAGATCAACAAACGCTGCATAGAAACGAAGATATGGAGGAAGACAGAGGAGGAGTGCGTAACAGAGAACTTGTGGACAAAGGTTTTTTAAGAGGAATTAAGCTAGAGTTTCCTCTATTTTGCAGTGGTAATTCATCACCATGGATTTATCGTGCGAATTAATACTTTCTGTTTCACCAGGTCCCTCCTGGACAATGTATTTTCATTGCTTCTTTTCACATGGATGATGAAGCCTTAGTATAGTTCCAGGATGCCAGTGAGGCAGGAACTTTTCACTCTTGAGAGGACTTCATCAAAGCTGTTCACATTTGTTTTGGATCTACTCCATACGATGATCCAATGGAGTCAATTACTCGACTCAAGCAGGTTAGTACAGTCAATGATTACAAAGTAGAATTTGAGATTCTTTCCAATCGAATTAAAGATGTATCCGAGAGAAATAAGTTGAGTTATTTTTTGAGTGGCCTACGTGATGAGATTAGGCTACCTGTTAGGATGTTGAATCCTTCATCTTTGAATGAGGCATTTGGCTTAGCCAAAATTCAAGAACAATATGTGTTGAGTATAAGGAAGCCTTGGAGAAACTCACTTACTGATTTGAGTAAGTTTAGTCCAGAGTCGAGTTTGTTGAAATTTGGATCAACTTCTTCAATTTTAGGAACATCGAAGGTTCCACCTCTAGTGAAGCTTCCTTATCACAAGGTTTCAAAGTCTTAAATGGTGGAAAGGCGTAAAAAAGGCCTTTGTTATTTTTGTGATGACAAATGGCAACCAGGTCACAAGTGTGCGAGGCTAAAATTATTCTTGTTAGAAGGCATGGAATTTGATGATTCCAGTTGTGAAATGGATGTTGCTGTTAGTGGTGAAGTGGCTGTTGAGCCTGTGGAAGTGGAAGTTGAGATAGCCTCTATTTCATTTCAATCTATGGTAGTATCTGGAGGACCTAAGACAATGAGACTGATTGCTTATATTGGCAAGAAGAAGTTGGTGATTTTAATTGACACTAGCAGCACGCATAACTTTGTGGATGTGGCAGTGGCTGCTCGATGTAAACTGCATGTGCAAATGGGCCAGACTATTCGTGTTAAGGTGGCTAATGGCCAGCTTATTGACAGTAATGGAAAGTGTAAAGCTGTGCCCTTGTTGATTTAGAGCATATCATTCACAATTGGTTTTTGCACTCTTCCTTTAGGAGGATGTGATGCAGTTCTTGGCATTCAGTGGTTGTCTACATTGAGTCCTATTCTATGGGATTTTGTGAATATGCATATGCAATTTTAGTATGCTGGTCAGACAGTTTCTTTGAAAGGATTGTCAGTACCTCAGTCTGATCTTATTGATGATGATCAGTCTTTTAAGACCTTTGGTTGTGGCAGTAAAGGATTCTTTCTGTAGTTGGTTACTTGTGACTCTAGCAAGTCTTCAGTTTTGCAAGATGCACAAGTGCAGCAACTTTTACAGCAGTATAAGGATGTTTTTAATGAACGTACTGGATTGCCACCCAATAGATCACATGATCACAAGATTAATTTGAAGCAAGGAACTTCTCTTGTCACTGTTAGGCCCTATAGATATCCCTTTTTTCAGAAAACAGAAATTGAAAAAATTGTTAAAGAACTTTTAAGTTCTAGCGTGATCAGACCAAGTCAATCACCCTTCTCCTCTCCTGTTTTGCTAGTCAGGAAGTCTGATAGTACATGTAGAATGTGCATTGATTATAGAGCCTTAAATGAAGTCACTATTAAGGACAAATATCCCATTCCTATTGTGGATGAGCTCTTGGATGAACTTTCAGGTTCTACAATTTTTTCTAAATTGGATCTTAGGGCAGGCTATCATCAAATACGCATGAGGGATGAAGAAGTTCATAAGACTGCTTTTCGAACTCATGAATGGCATTATGAGTTCCTTGTAATGCCTTTTGGTCTTACTAATGCCCCTTCAACATTTCAAGGCCTCATGAATGAAGTTTTCAGACCATTCCTTAGAAAGTTTGTCATTGTTTTTCTTGATGACATACTGGTTTACAGCAAGGACATGCCATCTCATTTACTTCACCTATCTACTGTGTTACAAACATTGCAGTATCATCAACTTTATGCTAAGCACTCGAAGTGTAGGTTTGCATGTTAGGAAATCGAGTATTTAGGGCAATTGATTTCAAGAGAAGAAGTGAGGGTAGATCCTAGAAAACTGGAATCTATGTTGACTTGGCCAGTACCTAAAAACCTGAAGTCATTAAGAGGTTTTTTAGGTTTGACAGGATATTATAGAAAATTTATTAGGGGCTATGGTTAGATTGTTGCCCCTTGGACATCTTTGTTAGAAAAGGATGCTTTTGTTTGGACAGATTCTGCTACCAAGTCTTTTAATGACTTGAAGGTTGCTGTCACGAGCCCTCCTATTCTTGCTCTGCCTGATTTCACCAAGGCGTTTGTCATTGAATGTGATGCATGTGCAACTGGTATAGGAGAAGTTTTAATGCAAGACCAAAGGCCTTTACCTTTTAAGTTAGGCTTTGAAGGGAACAAATGTAGCTCTTTCCACTTATGAAAAAGAGTTCCTAGCTTTAGTGCTAGCTGTTAAAAATGGAGACCATACCTTTTGGGGAGTGCTTTTGTGGTTAGAATTGATCACCATAGCCTTAAATATTTACTTGAGTAGACGATTGGCACTGTTGCACAACAGAAATGGCTTTCTAAACTCCTTGGTTATGAGTTCACGATTGAGTATAAGAAAGGTGTGGAGAACAAGGTGGCTGATGCCTTATCTCACAGAGATCAGGTTGATGAACTGGGTGAACTTGCAGCTATCTCATACCCTACTCCAATATGGCTTTAAGAATTAAAAGTAGCCTATGATGTAGATCAGGATATGCAGAAACTAATTACTTCTCTGCAGCTTGATCCTGCTTCTAATCCTTCATTTAAATTGAGGCATGGCATTTTGTTTAAGAAAGACAGAATTTATGTGCCTGATTCTACACCTTTGAAACAACAGATTTTGAATTACTTGCACTCTAGTCTTGCTGCTGGTCATTCTGGTTTTCACAAGTGTTTGCACAGAGCAAGACTGAAATTTTATTGGCCTGGTCTTAAACGTGATGTTAAGGAGGTCATTCATAAATGTGATATCTGTCAAAGAAATAAGATCCAAAATGTCCTTCTAGTTGCGTTTTTACAGCCATTACCTATCCCTGAGCAAATATGGACTGATCTCTCAATGAAATTTATTGAAGGATTGCCTATTTCAAGGGGGTATTCTGTCATTATGGTTGTAGTGGACAGATTATCCAAGTATGCCCATTTTATGCCCTTAAAACATCCATTTACAGCTGCTCAAGTGGCTTCATTGTTCTTCCATAATGTTTTTAAGTTGCATGGGTTACCTAAAACCATTATTTCTGATCGTGGTGCCACATTTACTAGTTCATTTTTGAAAGAACTTTTCAGATTGCGGGGAGTTAACCTTTCCTATTCTTCAGCCTATCACCCTCAAAGTGATGGCCCAATAGAAGCTGTCAACAAGTGTCTTGAACACTTTCTGAGATCTTTTTCTGGTGACAAACCCAAGCTTTGGGTGGATTGGATTTTGTTGGCTGAATGGTTGTATAACTCCACATTCCATACTTCCACAAAGCTAACTCCATTTGAAGCTGTGTATGGGGTTCCTCCAATTAGGCTTCAAGCTTACATTCCTGGTTTAACTTCAAATCAGACAGTGGATCAGTTATTGCAAACTCGAGAGCAGATTCTTATTACACTCAAGTCCAATTTATCTCTGGCTCAAGATCGAATGAAGCTTTACTATGACAAGCGTAGAACTGATCGAGAATTTTCTGTGGGGGATTGGGTTTATCTTAAACTTCAACCCTATAGACAACAATCTGTGGCAGTCAGGAGGAATTTAAAGCTTTCACCTCGATACTTTGGGCCATTTCAGATCACTCATCGAATTGGCAAAGTGGCATATCGATTATGTTTACCTTCACATTCACTCTTACATCCAGTTTTTCATGTTTCTGTCTTGAAGAAAAAATTGGCGAGCAGTTTACACCACTCTCTACCTTACCTCCAGTTGATTTGCACGAAGAGTTTAGGCCTCAACCTGAGAGAATTATTGAGCGAAGAAGTGTCAAGAAGGACAATTGGGTAGTGGTCAAAGTCTTGGTTCAATGGGAAGGTGCTAAAGTGGAAGATTCCACATGGGAACCTTACTAGAAGCTTCGGCAGCAATTCCCTCACCTTGTGGGTAAGGTGCTTTAAAGGGGGAGGGTGTGTTATGGGCTGAGGAGGTGTTGGAGTGGAAGGATTGCAATCTTGGTAGGCTTAGCATGGCAAGGTAGACGTGGGCAAGGTAGACGTGGGCAAGGTGCAGTGTGCATGACAGTTACCTGTGAAGGAGAAGCTTAGAACAACGTCGTGTTGGGTAGAATTAGTTTCATCTCTTTAATGAAACATTGTTGTTTAAATGTTTTTTCTTCTTATTACTTGTAAACACAGTTGTTTTACTTACTGTAACTACAATAAGTGTTGGTTAAAACATTGCCGTTTTGTTAGACATTCTTTATAAATAGAAGAACTTGGAGGGAAAAGCCTCCAACGGATAATTGATTCATTTTATTGATTCATCTCTTCTTCCTCAACTTCATTCTTCTTCCTTAACCTAATTCTAGAGAGTGACTTCTTGAATAAGTCAATTGGGTCCATTACAAAGTCCCGCAAAACAAGTAAAAATCATCCATATAATTTATTTCAGGCTAAAATTCAGTCGCCGCACAGTCGCAATTGTCTAGCGCAAAAAGAAATTTCCGGCTTATTTTTCGAGGTAATCAGAAAATATTGTTTCTGGCAGCCAAATATCGCCGCAATCGGTATAAAAAAAATCGCCTGTGCAGAAACTAACTTTTGTCGAATAATTCTCGCCGCAAAAAAAAATTCCCGTAAACTGCACTAGCTGCAATTGGCGGCGACACTTTGTTGCAATTACGTTTTAGCTGCGGTATTTAGTCGCCATTCATGCCGGAAGTAATCATCTTGCGGCGAGAGAGGTTTTATTTGGCCTCGCCAGTGATAGGCTCTTAAACAACAGAAAAGAACTGGGCGAGAAAAATGCGCCGTGAAAGAGTTTGTGCAACCATAGTGAATTGGACCAATTATTTTTGCGACCAAAACGTTGTAGCCGGAAAAACTATAGTACATTATCTTCTATATATAAACGCTGCTCCTCCCTTATAAATAGTACTTCCTAATCAATAAATAAACAATAATATCATCACATTAATTCAAATTCATACGCTCATCAGCCTGCTTTCAGCATAAACAGTAATAAGGCTTTGGTTTTTGATGGAGGCAATATTCAACGTACATTGAAAATTCTATAGTCTAATATCCAATACAATATTCACGTCCCATTCACACAGTAACACTCATGAACTATCCAAACCACACCCAAGCCAATTTCTTCTAAGTTATACACATGCCAACATTATAGGTTCGATGATATATAAATTAACGCCATTCTTTCTAACCAGTGTTCCTAAGACAAATCTTCATGAATGGCATTCTCAAGCCTTGTCAAACTGGAAAGCTTCTTAATCTCTTGTCAAACCATCAACCTCTTTACAGCTCCACTTTTGAAATTTACCTTCTCAAAGTCCTACAGATATATAAACGGTAACCTTGATATTAACAATCAATAATAATATTGGTTTGTAATTACATGATATAACAATCAATCTGAAACTATAGAAGATGAATATCTATTGCAATTACATGATGTAAACAATTGTAATCAGCATCTTACATATCAATCACCGTAATCAGAAAGGATACAAAAATTGACATCCATAAAAGTATATAATAATATAGACAATCAACAACTACTTTTATCATTTGGTTCATGGATATATACCTGGTATATAAATATATATATATATATATATATAAAAGTTGGGCCAAATTAAAAAACACTATATACTCATTCACGCATAACCATATAAATGCATTAACAAAAAACACATGAAGGCCTAGGACCAATGCATTCAAACACATAAATGCCAAACCTTGCATTCAAATAACTTACTGGTGAACATGTATCCTGGCCTCATTCAGTGCTCCTCTTTCAGTACTGTATATACAGATCAGTCACAAATGGTCCTCTCCTGAGAAATCAGTCCTATAGCTTGACAGCTCAACACTTCAAGTCACTTTGCCCTTTACTTTAAGTTAAGTCAACTACGTACCATGCCTCTCATCTAGCTGAATCAGTCCTATAGTCTGAATATTGTCATCAAAAGCCAGTTTTCCAAAGAGTCACCTAATACCCCCTTTTTTTTTTGTCGGGAAAACTTTTCAAGGCAGGACCCTTCGGACCCACCCTTATAGAGTAAACCCTGGTCCCGTGTGCTGCACCCTCAGAAGTTTTCCTATACAAAACTGGTTAAATCGCTGACATTTTATCAGGAGGTGTGGTCCCAAAGGATTGTTTGTACCCATGAGGTGTTGAACCTTGGACCTTGAAGCGAGTGATATCCCAAGACCAATGCCTTCACCACTTGGGCCAACTCCTTGGGATTAGCTCCAAAAGCCCATTACAAAAGACCCTTCCATGCCCCACAATCTGACAAGCATCAACAAAATGTTAGCCTCCAACTAAGTTTTTTATGCTATATTACAGTGAATGTCATCTACTTACCCAAAGTCACAAAAATCTTTTCTTTAGCGAAAAAGGTAGCTATGAAGGTCCTTAAGTCTCTCTATGAGACTCTCCTTGGGACTGTCTCTCTAACATATATGTGCTCATAAACTTATCGTATTCTTGTTGCTGCTCCACTAGTACCTGCACATCCCCCTTTAATTCATCGAGCTGCCTCTTGTAATACTTAGCATCTTTCTCATGCCTCTCGGCAGTTGTTGATAATTTTGCTAATCTTTCATTAGTGGATTGTCTAGAGGACTCAGGAATAAACATCTCGCTCAGTCCCCTTGCATATCCTGACCTGTGGCCCAGTGCCTCCCTAAATACTTTTGCTGCTGCCTCTTTAGTCCACTTCTCAGGCTCAAGTTCAGACATCTTGGCCACCATCAAGTTCTAATCAAGGGAGCAAAAATCACACTTTAGCTTCAAAAACTTAGTACAAAAAAATAGCTACATTTCATAACAAAATAGGAAACACACTCACATATTTTTCTTTTGTCATGGGAGTCACAAATGTGCCCTTCTTCTTCGACCACCTCACCTCTTTGAAGAAATCAACCAAATTATCACCATCAATCTCAGACTGCAAATACAACTAGCTTGCATTAAAACCAATCTTGAGCAATAACAATGTTAATACCAACATCTTTATTTACCAACCAATATATCATTCTTACCCTCATTTCTAGTAGGTGCACAAACGAGGTTCTTCCAGTTGTGTGGTTAGTTTGTTGCTTCTCCCTATTACATTTTTTTGCTCAAATATCCTCTACAACTCATGATATTACATAAACAATAAGGAAAGGTCATGTCCAGAAGCAAAATATTCATCATTGCACTATTTCATTCAAGAAAATAGATTGACCAAAATTTTGTTAAGCATGAAGCGGAGGTGGTTCGCAATGTTCTACACTACCATTGATGATATCTTCTCCTACCAAGTGTGTAGGTGGTTTGCGATGTTCTACACTGCCATTAAAAATACTATTTTTTTCTCCAAATGTGTCTCGATGGTAGGAATCGACGAGAACCCATGTAACAATGCTTTCAGCTATATGTCAACCACATCGAATCCGTTTCTTGCCTACACGATGGACATGCCATCTTCCCCTTAGTGCTCCAACTAGAAAAGTTTCCATATGCAGGAAAATTGTTGATTGTCAACAATAAAGCCGCATGTAATCGGAAAGTTTGGGCTGTCATTGCATTGTAAGTATCAACACCATTTTCCCATAGATCAATTAGCTCATCAATTAGAGGCTGCAAATAAACTTTGATCTCATTGCCTGGTGATCTTGGTCTAGGAATCAGGAGTGAAGTCATGAAAAATAGATCTTTCATGCATAACCACGGGGGCAAGTTGTAAGGGACAAGAATAACTGGCCATATACTATATGGTTTACTCAAATTATTAAATGGATTGAAATCGTCGCTAGCTAGACCAAGCCTAACATTGCGGCTATCTTGAGCAAACCAAGCATGCTCTTGATCAAATGCCTTCCTGAACTCAGAATCGGCAGGATGCCTTAGAACACCATGTTCATTGACGCGTTGGTGCCTATGCCATCTCATTTCAGCTGCTGTTTTCTGTGACATAAATTATCTCTGTAACCTTGGCATTAACGGGAAATGTTGTCGAACTTTTTGAGGAATACATTGTTGCTTACTTTTACTGAATATCCACCTTGACACCTTACATTTAAGGTACTCTTCTTTATTTGCATTTTCCTTCCAATAAAGTTTGCAGTCATTCGAACAAGCATGTATTTTGGTGTAAGTGAAGGCTAAGCCTCACAACAAGTTGCGAAGCTCTTGATATGAGTTAGGCAAAAAAGGGTTGGGAAAGGCTTATTTCAACAATTGAAGAAGCATGTCGAACAACTTCACACTCCAACCACCAAGTGTTTTAATGTGCATCTACTTGACGAGAAATGAAAGTTTTGAATACTTCGTACAACCTTCATAAAGAGGACACTGGGCATCAACCAACAACTGATCGAAACATTTAGTTGATTTAGGTTCGACTGAGGTCGAACCCCCAACATGGAATGACTCGGTTGAAGGAACACCAATGACTCTCCCAGCCCAAATGTCTTATAACATAACATCAACGTCATCAATGTACTGATCATCATGTGGGGAATCATGAAGATCATCATCATCACTTAAAGATAAATATTCCTTCTCACCGAGTAATCTCGATCAATATCTCTAATGAACAAATGTCTTTATACCTCGCTAATAGGTAGGAAATAATTATTCGAACATAACGTACATGGGCAACAAATTTCCTCACTGTTGTTAGCATAAGATTGGGGCAAAGTAATGAATTCTTTAACACCATTGGCATATTCCCTGGATTTAAGTCTATCGGTGATTAGCATCCAACTTTTGTCCACCTACAAAACAAGTAGATATGTCAAAGAAATTAATAGGCACAAAAATGCAGCTCAATGCCAAGTACTCAAAACTGATATATTTTACCAAAGTGAATGATTTTTAATTTAAGATACTATCATGAACATATATCTTTTTATTTTTTTATTCATTTACTATCATTTAATTTAATTTAATGTTTTTATTGTGTTAAAAAATACTTTTTCTAAAAAATATAACCCACCTAAAGCCCTCGGGCATGAATAGAACTTTACTACTCTTAAATCAATGCCAAAATGTCCCAACCTCACTATTTTTTTCACCCACTAAGCTGCTAAAGAACCTTACACAGATTTAGCTTATTTGGTTGGCAAAATACCCCACCTAATCAAGAACAAGCAACATTTAGCTTTTATCCCAACAACCAAATCATAAGAAAAAGTCAAAACAAATATAACTGGTGGGGTTGGTGGGGTATGTGAACATATGGTGAGTAGTTCAATGAATGAAATCACAAGCATGACTATCTACTCTTTTTTATTTTTTGGCTTTTTTCTTTAATAAGATCACATACCCCATCGGTTTTGAAATAAGAAAAACTATAAACACTCAATTCCTTAGCAAGGTTTTGGACTTTTATGATTGAAAAAATATGGGATAAGTTCAACACTTAGAAAGGGTCTCTTTCTACAACTATGAGGTTGAGTGAGAGAAAGGGTACAACACTTTGAAAGCACTGTAAGATTCATCAATGGATACAGTAAGGAAAAATTGGCCGGTTAGGGTACACGGCTTTTTTGTATAGCCCTAAGCAAAAGAAATGTCCATGGACACCGATGAAGACCCTCTCCACATTGTACATTGATGCAAAAATCATATAATAATTTAGGATAAACATTTATCTATCAACCAACCTGCTCACCTTCCACCTCTTTCGAAACATCAAGCCAAGCCAAAATATTCGGAGAGTGAATAAATTATTTTCACTTGATTTGGCCAATAAATCTGCAACCTTGATTTAAAAAGAATTTTCTGAATCTGATCAATAATTAGTACCATAGCCTGACACTGCACTAACCACACTTCCCTTCACAGTCCAGGGTAAATATGCAACCAAGCTATATCTCAATTAACTTGAGAGAATCTGATTATTCAAGCTTGATTAGGCAATTGACATCAGTGTAGCTTCCTACAAAGTTACAACCCATCTAAAATGCCTCTAATATATGTTATGGAGCTACAACCTTGATCCCCAATGTCTCCTATACTCGAACATGTGACTTCCCAACTCACAGTAAGTTGGGGTATAGACATTTGAAGTCACACTTGCGTAGTTGTAGGCATAGTTGTAGGCAGGTTCATATTTTACTCTCCCCCACCTCTTCTCATTTACATTCCTAGCTCTCTTTGACCAACATTTTATAAAATTCCTTCTCAAAGTCTTCCCCAAGAGGCAATAAAAGCTAAATAATTCTTATAGCCAATTTTAAGATTAGGTGCAGCCGCTGATTTTTAATTAGAATTGGAACTTTTTCATGCAATTGTTTTGGTCAGTTAAATGGATTGAATAATAATTAATCCTCATAGAGGAATTTATTCAAACAACTTTTAGCAGCTTTTGTCTTGCCCAATAGCAGTTTATCAATCCTAGAGGTTTTTAGAGTTTGTTGCACAGGGTGAATGCAGTCGAAAGGAAGGAGAGTGGAGAAGGTATCTGAAAATTGGTAAGTCTGAAATTTTAAGGAGGTTGGATTTCCCTCAAAGAAATCCCTTATTAATACAGTGTGGCTCTTTTGAGCAAATTCACAAACACCTTCTGCTCGTTTTCCATTTCAATACAACTTTGTTCATACATGTCTCACAGTGACTTCCTGATTACACTCATCCAAATACAAGAGTATCTTAACAATCTTGCATATCCTCACAATAGTTTAGCAACAAATATTGCATATGAAAAGCACAAATATTGTAACAGCCTGTTAGAAATTCAACGGTGGAATTTCTATTGGTTTTAGGAACCTCGTGAAAACTCCGTAAGTTTTCATGAATTGACTAATCGCATAGGTTTTAGTCTGTCAACATAGTCTGTGTTATCACTCACTATACTGCCAGATGTGCGATTCTAATTATTTGAGATAGTTATAAGTGTCAGAATGTGTTATGATATGCACCATTAGACTTAGTTGATTATTTAGAATTTTATGGCGCAATAAGTTTATTTTCATATTTTCAGACCAAGTGCTTGTTTCAAACTATGAAATTATTTTTAGAGGCATTTCAAGGTTGAATTTTGATAAACGATTTTCACTGTAGGTTAATATGAATATTTAAGAATTTTAGTGCTAAGTTTATGATTCACTTTTTTGGAATAAATAGTAACTTAGGTAAGCGCATCAATTGTAGTGTTTCAAAATCACAGTGTGGAATGTCCAAATTAGATTAGAGAATTTTTTTTGGATACATGGCAAGATCTTAGCCACACTTAGTAAAGAATATTAGACACTTGGCACTATGAGGAACGTTTGATGGATTTGAAGGAATCAATGTGTGAGATCATGCCACCTAAGCAAAAACTTATTCCATTTGACCAATCAAATTGTGTCAAACCAAAAATGATTTCCACCCTAGTGAAATCCTACATGGTTGGAGTCCAACGGAGAACCCAAAAGAATAGTTGAAATTGAAATTCTAAACGGTTTTATCCAAACCATAAAGTTGATCTCAAATACCTAAAAGAATCAGTTTTTAACATTGTATTTAATTGATTGATTAAATTACTTCCACATGCTATTAATCATTTAAATTTATGTTAGAACATCATTATCCAACCTTGTTAACCTTGAAAAATTGATTAGGCCAAGAGATATTGGATTTGGCCTTGATAGCAACCCAAACCCTGTTAAAATCCCAAAATTTAAGCCCATTTGGTTTGGGCCCATTAAGGCCCACGAATTTGGTCTCATTGACATTACTTCTTAGCTAAGTTTTGCACCCCCACTTGGCTGACCAAATCTTTTCAAAAGAGGACCTACAAGGTTTTGAAAAAAAAAAATAAAGTGCCACCTCACTCTTTCATTTTTGCCTTCCACCTTATGAAAATATCTTGGGCTAATTTTTGTTTATTGTAATGGGAAGAAAAGGCCAACACTCAAACTATATTCCAGTCCTATCACTTTCCATAACTTGTGTAAGAGGCTCTCCTGTCCACTTTCCACGAAAAGCAATCATCCTTTACACTTTTCTTTGATAAAACACAAAGATACTCTCTGGCAGTTTTTTTGATCTCTGTTGTTCGCCTTATTCAAAGCTTTTTTATGTATTTCCTCACAAAGTTTCCTTCATGAAAGTTGTTCCCTTTTGAGTCTAGTTTATGTGGATATCTTAGTGTTTCCATTTGGAGATAATTTGATTGATTAAAAGTTGTTCAAACCTCAAAAAGGTTAATCTGGGCGATAAACTGGAGAGTGTGTTCTATTTTGGCCTTTTTGACCAAGCTAATGGATAGATTTTGGTCTGAAATGTTTATGGAGTACTGTTAACATGTGTATATGATTATTTGTTGAGGATTTGTTGCATGATTAAAAGTTTTAGTGAAATATTTTCTTAGATCTAGAAACTTAGAAACTGGAAGAGGAAAAAAAGTTTCTGTTTTGAGAAAGTTTAAATCTTTTATAGTTTAATCCTAATCCAATGATTTTGATATTTTTATTCGAGGATCCTAAGCCTCTTATATACATATTAGAATGTTTTTTTTTAAATATATTTGATTCTAGGTTCGAAGATATGAAATTTTATGCAAGGAGATATTCGGTTAGGCCAAAGTAATGATGTCCTTGTCTAAATTTATCTTATGGTTGATTTTTAACCATGTGATCTTGAGTTTGAAGCTTGGATCTGTTTTAAGAAATCTTTTAAAACCGTGTGATGATTTAATTTTAAGATCATATCTTTATAAGTTATGGATCAAGAGGTTGATCAAAACAAGTTAAACAAAATTTAAAGGAAATAGCCTATGTAAATTTTGGCCCTTTAGAGCTTTAATGGTTGTGTTTAGTTTTAAATTTTTCTGAATTGATATTTGAGTTTAGGACAACATTTACATGAGGTATATAAATTTTGGTATTTTTGTAGTTAGGATGCAAAATCCTTAAATTAAGGATAAAATGGTCATTTTTCCACATGTATAGGGTAAAATGGTAATTTTACTCTAAGTTGATATTTAGAGTTTAAGGTCTAACTTTTAAAAATCATTACTTTCAGTTAATTGTAGTCGTGCTTGAATTTTGTCTAGAAAACACGAAGATAGAGGTAGGTTAGCTTTTAACTTACTATCAGTTTAATGTGTATGGATGATAAGTAAAGGAACTACAGTGTATGTATATATATTATAACATGTTTCGTGCCAAGTCATTACATATTTATCGATTACACAGAATTTATTCTATCATGAATTATGCATCTGTTATGTAAAATATTCTGTCACGTTTTACTATACATTGCAAGTACGTATTTTTTTAAGTATGTCATCTGTTACATGTATGCCATCTCATGTAATATTCACTGTTGTAAGCATATCCTGTTAAGTATATTATCTGTTACATGTTATGCTATGTTACGAAATGTTTCTATCCCATGTAAGTCATATCTTTTGAGTTAGTTCAAGTTATTTATGTCTGGGATGCTCACGATGTAATCACTATGATTGTCTGAGCATTCCATTTGTAATTCACGCGAGCATAATCATTTTGATTGTCAGAATTCAGTTCAAGTTCAGTTATGCAGATACTCTTGATGTAATCATTCTGATTGTCAGAGTATTACTAGGTACTCCTGGTAGAATCATTTTGATTGCTAGGGTACGTGATTTAAAATACTCATCATGGAATAATTCTAATTGTCTGAGTATCTCTGAATGAATATGTTGGACGGAATCATTCTGATTGTTCACTATTCTTGACGAAACGATTGACAGAATCCTTTTGATTGTTAGAATTCAAGTCCAAGTTTATGTTAAATATAGAAGTCAATTCAAGTTATGCAAAGTTAAGTTTCAGTTCAAGTTCAAGTTCATGTGAAGTTAAATTTTAGAATTCAAGCCCAAGTTCATGTTAAGTAAATAAGTCAGTTCAAGTTATGCAAAGTTAAATTTCAGTTCAAGTTCAAGTTCATGTGAAGTTAAATTTCAGAATTCAAGTCCGAGTTTATATTAAGTAAATAAGTCAATTCAAGTAATGCAAAGTTAAGTTTCAGTTCAAGTTCAAGTTCATGTGAAGTTAAATTTTAGAATTCAACTCCAAGTTCATCTTAAGTAAAGAAGTCAGTTTAAGTTCATGTTAAGTCAAGTTTCAGATCAAGTTCTTGTCAAATCTAGTCTCAGTTTAAGTAAGTCAACTTTATTTCACGCTTTAGTTTAAGTTATATCAGTTATGTTATGTTGTATGTCAAATTATGTTATGATTACTTATGATTTTGATTATGCATTCATACTTTTACTGCCATGCATGCATCATTAACTTGTGTGAACGTTTTTTGTTAACTTACTGAGATTTGTAATCAAATCTCACTGTGGTAGTTGTCCTAACTACCATTCCTCCCGAATAGTAGATCTTGTTACAGGATCTGAAGGAGAACCGAGAATCGATCAACTGGAAACGGTTGACTAAGCAACGGTGCGATGTAGGTGATAGTACAATAGTTATCTTAGATTACTACTTATATTTGTGGAGTTCAATCTCCAGCACTCTTTTGATCCCAGCTATTTTGGACTAGTGTTGTGATCTGAGTTATTTAGTATGTCATTATGTAGGAAGTATGTTTTAAGTATTTGGGATATTTCAGTTTGGTACATAGTATTGCTAAAAAAAAGATTATCCGCTGCGAATATTGCATAATGCATGTTAGGAACATTGCATCTTATATTTCATGAACGGGGGCATGTAACCTTGTGTTGCATGTCTCGATGCTTTAAATGTCAGTCCGATCCCAAGCAAAATTTGTGGGCGTCACAGGGTGGTATCAGAGCAATACGTCTCTGGGTTTAAATCTACTTGTCCTTAAGAAATGCACCAAATATCAGGCTTGAAATTTTAGTCTTCATTAGGCATGAATTTTTGAAGTATGAGAGATAGTACGTGGTTGTAATACGTATACTCATGTGTTTGAGAAAGTGACACTTGACTCATTGTAGGATACCTTGAAACCCTGAGGGAGCCACAAATCAGGAGAATCAGAATCCCTCGATGGATGGAGGATTAGCTGAAGCTGTACGTCTGTTGACTGATGTGCTTAGACAACAACAACAACAAGCGCATGTACCCAGACCCGAAGTCAGGGGTTGTTCGCATGAGAAGTTCTTGATCCACCATTACCTAAATTTTTCTGGTAATCAAGGGCCCCTAAGAGTCGAGAAATGGATTATGGATCTTGAAAGGATCTACGAGATCTGTGGATGTACCGAGGACCAGAAGGTTCTATATGCTGGATACCTATTCCAAGGAGAAGCTAGAATATGGTGGGATAACCGAAGGCAGCTTTTGATACGGGAACTAGGAACCCTCGCTACTTTGACATGGGAGAAGTTCAAGGAAGAGTTTGCCAATAGATTCTTCCCAGATTCTGTCAAACACAAACAGTTGAAGGCGCATGAGTTCACGACTTTAACTTAAGGCAGTTTGACCATAGAACAGTGCGTCGCTAAGTTTATGGTATTAGGAAGGTTTGCACCACACTTGATTTCTACTCAAAAGATGCAGGTGCAAAAGTTTCAAGCAGGACTTTAGCTTAGAATTCTTAGCCAAGTAGCTTGCCTAAGAATAGAGACTTACCAAGAGTTGGTAGATGTGGCAGCGATAGTAGAGGCTGAGCAGAGAGGTCTGGTGATCCAAATCAATATCGAATGAAAAAGAACTTAATTGTATGCTACTGAAGAAAATCCGAAGAGGAAGAAGATGTTTATTGGACCAGATAAGGGAAAAGGCATCGAGACTGGAAGCTTAATGCCGACCACATACCCAATATGTGGGATGTGTGGAAAGAACCATGGAGGCAAGTGCAAACTTACCTTAGGACTCTGTTTCGGATGTGGCCAACCTGACCACTTGATCAAAAATTGTCCCAAAAGAGACCAGAGAAATGGGACTATTCCCAACGAAGATTCCAGACCAAAGCCACGACCTCCATTACCAACTCGAGTGTATGCAGTCATTCTTAGAGACGCAAATGCTGACACACCAGGAACTGAGGGAATTGGCACCGTCACTGGTATTTTTCTAAGACCGTTATATTGTTAAGCTTAGTTAAAGTTGGTTTGTTTTCAATTGATGGTATTATACATTATTGATATTTTGGGGTAATGTCAAGTCATTGAGGTTTGTAACTTGTACCTTGTTTGATTCAAGCGAGTCTCTGTTTTTAGTGATTGTGGTATTGAACGAGAGTTCAGTTCGTAATTCGAATTATTACCAAGTGATAAGAGTAAAAACTCTCATTAGGAGTATTACTATTCATACCAATGTAGCTATAGAACACCTTTTAGTGATATGAGGAAGGATATTGAAGGTTAATGAATTAGTATTCCGCTTATTTAGAGTTTGTTTTATTTTGAGGATCCAATGAAATTTGTATTCGGAAGAGTAAAGTGTGTGGCAGAAGCTTTGGCCTTAGTAGGATTCACAGATGAAGTAGTTTTATCCAGTTGCCAATAAATGGTTTATGGCGAAATATTGTGTTTGTGGAAAGTGTAGATCTCCTTATATTGGAGACAAATATGTAGGGAGTAAAACCTTGGTCTTAAGGATTTATGTGAAATGTATGAACAGATCCTTTTGATTAAAGTTAGAATAAGAGGTAGCTCATGAAGTATAGAAGAACTATGTCAATCATAAAAGAGAAAGCCTTGAGATTAGATTAATATGTAACATCCCGATTTTTACATGCATTTTTATCGAATGGCTTTTTAATTTAATATTAAATTTTAGCTGTTTAATTTAATTTAAATGTGTTTATGCGAGATTATTTTATGATTTTTAAATCGAGAATTATTTTTATGTGATTTCATAATTTTAATTATTGTTCTTCAATGAAATTGTTTTTTTTTTTTAATTTTAAAGAGTAATTATTATTGGAGTTTAATATTTTATTTTAATTAGTTTTAAGTTTAAACTGATTTATTAAATTTACTGTTTTAAAAATAATATTTTTGAGGATCAGTTGTGACTCGAAAGTGGTGAGGATTGGACCTCATTTTTTTTCCCATCTTCTCTTTTCTTCTTTCCTTTTTCTCTTCATTTTCTTTTATTTTTCTTCTTTTTCTTCTTCCCTCCCGTTCGGACGCCCAGCTCGCACGTACTCTCTCTCTCTCTCTCTCCTTTCTCACGTCCGATCGGTCTTTAGCTTACCGTCGCCGTTGCCGGCTACCGTGGTCGACACCATCGGTGCCATTCGGTCCCTCAGCCACCGGCGACCTCACTCATAAATTTTCAGGCCGCCTAACACCACCGTTAGCCGCCAGTAGCCGTGTGAAGCCGCGAGCTTCTCCTCACCATTGGCCACAATTTCTTCACCACTTCATCACCGGCACCTTGCTGTCCTAACCGACCCATTTTTGGCCCCGATCTGTCGCCAGAGCCGCCCTAATGAACACCCTCTCCGATTTGAACTTTGTGGCCTTAAACCGCCGTTTCGGCCGCCACCCACAACCAACTTTCGATACCGTTAGCTTCACCGACCTTATTAGGCCCTACCCTATCAATTTCAAGTCTTCGTTTGACTCCGTTAGAATTTAGGTTTACAGTGTATTCGGCCACAGTGTTTTTACATTGTGGAGTTGCTGTTTTTGTGCTTCCAGTTCTTCCGTGATCCTCCTAAAATTATTTTCTCTCAAAGACTTTTAAGATTTTAATATATTTTTGCTCTAACTTGTTTTATAAATTGTATTTTGGTTATCTGGTTGTGCTGATAACTGTTTGATTGTTGCTTTCATGGCATTGTGCACGCATGGGTGGGTGTGTGTGTGATTTGAGAAATTGTGTTTAAGGTTTTACGGGTGCGTGTGTATTACCCCCAAGCCGAGATGATATTATCTCGGTGGAGCTCCTCTAGACACTCGGGAGCGGAATATATTGAGTGTCGTCCCCTGGGGCTTTTGTCCGGGACTTGGACGGGATGGTAGCGCTCTCGATCCGACTTTGTGACTCCTCGGGTTGGTGGGGGTCAGAGGATGCCTAGCTATGTACCCGGTGGGCGCGGAACTGGGCATCACTCATGTATCACTTGCACGGTCGTTACCCGTGGGGTGAAAATGGGAAGCCAGAGTATGTGGATGATCCCTAGAGGAGACCATGGTACATACGGTTAAAATTAAAATTAATGTAATTATTCCTAGATTTTATTTTATGCCAAATGGTAATTTTTGGCGTGTGTGGAAAAAATTGTGTTTTTCAAGAAATAGAGTTTTCTCTGATTTTTAAGCTTGGGTCATCATGTGCATGCATAGCGTTAGTTGTTTTAATATATTTATTGTTTTGAAACTTTTTGGGTTTTAATTACCTGCAGTACCATCTTTTTGGTACTGTAGATTTTGATGCAGGTTTTGAGGAGGCTGAGCCCGAGGATGCGGCTCAGCCTGAGGAGTAGGAACATTGGCTATATTTTGTGTTGAAGATTATTGCCGCTTTTGCTTATTGTATTTAATTTGATTTGATGTTGTTTTGTACCAAAAATCATATTATGTTGACATGTGGATTTTCAGTACTCTGATATTGTATTAAACTCTGGTACTTAGTTATTTGACTTAACATTTCCGCTGCGTATTGTTTAATGTACACATGTTGCATTGCACACACTCAGCACATGTCGATGGGGTGTGTGACCGTGTCTTCATCATCCCGGTATCTCGATTCCCATGTGTGTCCGTACATGGAAGTTGAGGGCGCCACAGGTGGTATCAGAGCTGTTTGGCTCTGGGTAAAGCCATATGTCCCTTAGGTGAAGTACCATAATTTTTAAGCTTGATTTAAAATAGTTTTGAAATTATTTCATTTGTGTTTAATGTGTTGTTTTATTTGTTTTATGTTACATTATTTATTTAAATTGTTTTATTTATATTATTTTGCGTTCTAATCGGAACTAAAGTGAGGTTGAGGTTTATGCTTTGACACAAAATGGCAAGGCCAAGGAGGCAAGATAAGGAACCTATCAAGGAATCATCTCACGGCGAGATTGATAATGCCATTGCTAGAGCCTTGACTAGAATGGTAGACCTCTTTCACCAAAATATAAGACCGCCACCAGTTGAGCAAAACTTGGTTATGCAAGTGGGGTGTTCTTATGAGAGATTTCTTAAGCACAGGACCCTTATGTTTTTTGGAGTAGAAGATCCCCTCCAAGCTGAAGGTTGGATCAATGGGATTGAGAGAACATTTGAGATTTGTGGGTGCACTGAAGCTCAACAAGTTCTGTATGCCAGTTATTTGTTGCAAGGAGAAGCAGCAAATTGGTGGAGGGCGAAGCGGAATCTCTTGGAAAGAGAGTTTGGATCCTTACCCGCTGTGTCTTGGCAGCGTTTCAAAAAGGAGTTTGATGATCGGTTTTTCCCTCCTGCCGTGAGAAGGCAGAAAGCTCTGGAATTCAATAATTTGGTTCACGGGAATATGACGGTGGACTAGTATTCACGTGCTTTCTTAGAGCTTGGGCGTTTTGCGCCCCATCTTATTGCCACTGAAGAGTTGCAACTGGAGCGATTTCAAGAAGGTCTGCGTCTTGAAATACGCAGATTCGTGATTTGTCAGCGAGTTACCTCTCTCCATGAGTTGATTGATCTGGCTACTATGGTGGAGTGAGAAAATAGTTTGGCTGTAAGCTCCCCTCCAGGCCAGAAGAGGAGAAGTTTTGCTGGAGAAGGTAGCAGTTCTGGGTCTCCACAGAAGTTTGTTCAGAGGATTGGGTCGCGATCTCAGGCAGCTCCTGGGGTACGTATTGGAGGTCGAGCTCCAGTTTGCCCCAGATGTAATAGAGCTCATGAGGGCGAATGTCACTCGGGTGGGATTCGATGTTATAGATGTGGCCAGCCGGGACATCTATATCATGAGTGCCCTAACCAAACTCAGAGAAGTCGAGGGGGCCGACGTGGTGGAGGAGCTAACCCGAGACAAATGATTCAAGCCAGAGTTTATTCTATGACCCCTGGAGATGTTGATTATGAGTCGCCAGCTACTCAGGATGCTGATGTGATTACAGGTATGAGTTTAATTCAATTTTTGGGTTTCGTGTGAATTGTTTGGTTGAATTTGTTTGAGGTGTATGTGTGCTTCAGGAAGAGTTCGCCTCTATGATTTTTATGCTTGTACGTTGTTTGATTCGGGGGCGTCTCAGTCTTTTGTATCAGCCACCTTTGCGCAGCTGTGTAATTTGGTTACGGAGCCTTTACCCCAGTATTTGGTTGTGGCTCTTCCTAATAGGGAGATGGTATGTTGCTCAAGAATCGCTTTGGGTTGTCCTTTGGATTTTGGTGGAAGGACATTTGATGCGAATTTAATTATTTTCAAGTTGCTTGGATTTGATATTATTCTTGGAATGGACTGGTTATATCAGTATTCTGCAAGTATTAATTGCAGAAATCAGACGGTTAGCTTTCAACTTCCTGATGGGGATTTCTTTGAGTATGCGGGAAGTAAGCTAAGAGCGAAGCCAACAGTTATATCAGCAATGCAAGCGAAGAAATATATAGCTTGTGGGGCGGATGCTTTCCTAGTCCAAGTGGTTTCTTCGCCATCTGGAAAGAAGACTTTGATGGATATTCCCGTTGTTGAAGAATTTCCAGATGTCTTTGTAGAAGATTTGCCTGGGTTGCCTCCAGTTCGTGAAATGGAGTTTGCTATTGATTTGGAACTTGGTGTAGCTCCTGTGCACAAGACTCCATACAGTATGGCACCAGCAGAGTTGAAAGAGTTGAAGATGCAGCTGCAAGAATTGGTTGATAAGGGGTTTATTGAGCCGAGCACTTCGCCATGGGGAGCACCAGTTTTATTTGTTAAGAAGAAAGATCGTACTCTCCAGATGTGCATTGATTATAGAGAGCTCAACAAGGTGACCATCAAGAATAAAAATCCTCTTCCAAGAATTGATGATTTATTCGATCAGCTTTAAGGTGCAGTAGTATTTTCTAAGATTGATTTGAGGTCAGGGTATTATCAATTAAGGATAAGAGATAAAGATGTACCCAAGACGGCCTTTAGATCAAGATATAGGCATTATGAGTTCAAGGTGATGCCTTTTGGGTTGACTAATGCTCCTGCAGCTTTTATGGATTTAATGAACCGAGTGTTTCGACCGTATTTGGATTCTTTTGTGGTGGTATTCATTGATGATATCATGATTTATTCCCGAGACTTATAGGAGCATGCTTATCACCTTCGTTTGGTGCTTGGGAAATTGAGGGAACATCAATTGTTTGCTAAGTTAAGTAAGTGCGAATTCTGGTTGGAGGAAGTTAAGTTTCTTGGGCATGTAATTTCCCGAGATGGAGTGGCTGTTGATTCTAGCAAGGTAGAAGCTGTTTTGTCTTGGCCACGTCCTTCAACGGTGCGTGAAATTCGTAGTTTTCTAGGACTTGCCGGATATTATCGTAGATTTGTAGAGGGATTTTCTCGATTGTCCGGACCTCTCACTGCATTGACCAGGAAGAATGTTGAATTTATTTGGTCAGATAAGTGCGAGAGAAATTTCCAAGAACTGAAGAGAAGGTTAACATCGGCACCAATTTTGGCTCTTCCGGAGTCAAATAAGCCTTTTGTGGTTTTCAGTGACGCATCCAAGTTTGGGTTAGGGTGTGTTCTTATGTAGGAAGGACGGGTTGTTGCTTATGCATCTCGTCAGCTGAAAGAGTATGAAAAGAATTATCCTACTCATGACTTGGAGTTGGCAGCTATAGTTTTTGCTCTCAAGATCTGACGTCATTATCTTTATGGTATGGTGTGTGAAGTTTACGTTGACCATAAAAGTTTGAAGCATTTATTTTCTCAGAAGAATCTTAACATGAGGCAGAGGCGTTGGCTTGAGCTGATTAGTGACTACCAGTGTGAGATCAAGTACCATCCGGGTAAGGCAAATTTAGTCGCTGATGCGCTGAGTCGGAAGTCAGAATTTTTAGTTGAGGCAGAATCTTCAGGTGTGGACTCTCTTCTTTGTGGGATGAGAAGACTTCTTATTGAGAGTTCGCAGCAAGAAGAATTATTATCTTTGGTGTTGGATGTCCGAGTTGTCGATTTTGAGGAATTAAAGACTCTTCAGAGAAAAGATCCGAAGTTGCTGAATATCAGGAAGAAAGTCAGGAAGTCTAAAGGACCTTCGCATTTCAGTTTGGACAAAGATGGCATTGTTCGATTTCAGAATCGTGGAGTTATTCCTCGAGATTCAGAATTTAAGGAGTGAATATTGGCTGAAGCTCATGCAGCTCCTTATTCAGTTCATCCTAGCAGCACAAAGATGTATCGAGATTTGAAGAGAAATTTTGGTGGGAAGGGATGAAGACTGATATTGCCCTGTTCATTGAGAAGTGTGGCACTTGTTGCCAAGTGAAAGCTGAACATCAAAGACCCGCTGTTAAGCTTCAATCACTTCCTATTCCTGAATGGAAGTGAGATGGTATTACTATGGATTTTGTTTTGGGTTTGCCAAGCACTCCAAGAGGAAAGAATTCAATTTGGGTGATTGTGGACAGGTTGACCAAGAGTGCTCATTTCTTGCCTGTAAATAGTGCTGACTCTTTGGATAAATTAGCGCGGTTGTATATTAAGGAGATTGTGAGGTTGCATGGAGTACCCAAGAGTATTGTGTCGGACAGAGACCCGTGGTTCATGTCGCGTTTTTGGAAGAGTTTGCAGGCAGCGCTAGGCACTAATTTGAAGTTCAATACTGCTTATCACCCTCAGACTGATGGTCAATCTGAGCGTACTATTCAGACCGTGGAGGATATGCTGAGAGCCTGTATCATGGAATTTCAGGGAAGCTGGGAGAATCATCTACCGCTTATAGAGTTTTTTTATAATAATAGCTTCCATGCCTTCATTCAGATGGCTCCGTATGAAACGTTGTATGGGAGGAAGTGCAGATCACCGTTATGTTGAGATGAAGTCGGCGAGAGGAAATTAATTGGGCCTGAACTAATCCAAGAAACACAAGAGCAGGTCTGAATTATAAGAGCTAAAATGGCAACAGTGCAGAGTCATCAGAAGAGCTATGCTGATTCAAGGAAAAGAGACTTGTCTTTTGAGGAAGGTGATTGGGTTTATCTCAAAGTCTCTACTATGAAAGCCGTTAAGCGCTTTGGTACGAGAGGAAAGCTTAACCCAAGGTATGTTGGACATTTTCAGATTTTGGAGAAGGTTGGGGCTGTTGCTTACAGAATTGCCCTACCAGAGTATTTTAGAGAAGTTCATAATGTGTTCCATGTGTCCTCGTTGAAGAAAAGTTTTGGTCAGCAAGAGCCGCGTTTTGTTGATCCAGAACGCATTCAACTTCAGCCTGACCTTACTTATGAGGTTGCCCCGACTCAGATTGTGGATTGGAAGGAGCAAAGGTTGAGATCTAAGTCGATACCTTTGGTGAAGGAAGCTTGGGTGATTCTTTGGCTCAAGATTTCTCTTGGGAAAGAGAAGCAGACATGAGAGAGCAATACCAGTATTTGTTTGGTTAATTAGCGGTATGTCTCTTAAACCTATCTTTTTGTTGCATTTCATGCCTGTCTTTAGCATTGATGTTTGACCCTACAATTTCGAGGACGAAATTTATTTTAAGGGGGGAGGTTGTAACATCCCGATTTTTACGTGCATTTTTATCGAAGGGCTTTTTAATTTAATATTTAATTTTAGCTGTTTAATTTAATTTAAACGTGTTTATGCGAGATTATTTTATGATTTTTAAATCGAGAATTATTTTTATGTGTTTTCATAATTTTAATTATTGTTCTTCAATGAATTTTTATTTTATTTTAAAGAGTAATTATTATTGGAGTTTAATATTTTATTTTAATTATTTTTAAGTTTAAACTAATTTATTAAATTTACTGTTTTAAAAATAATATTTTTGAGGATCAGTTGTGACTCGAAAGTGGTGAGGAAACCTCATTTTTTTCCATCTTTTCCTTTCCTCTTTCCTTTTCCTCTTCCTTTTCTTTTCTTTTTTTTCTTTTTCTTCTTTTCTCCCGTTTGGACGCCCAGCTCGCACGTACTCTCTCTCTCTCTCCTCTCTCACGTCCGATCGGTCTTTAGCTTATCGTCGCCGTTGCCAGCCCCGTGGTCGACATCGCCGGTGCCGTTCGGTCCCTCAGCCACCGGCGACCTGACCCATAAATTTTCAGGCCGCCTAATGCCGCCGTTAGACGCCAGTAGCCGTGCGAAGCCGCGAGCTTCTCCTCGCCGGTCCGCCGCCGTCCGGCCACCATTGGCCACCATTTCTTCACCACTTCATCACCGGCACCTTGCCGTCCTAACCGACCCATTTTTGGCCCCGATCCGTCACCGGAGCCACCCCAACAACCACACTCTCCGATTTGAACTTTGTGGCCTTAAATCGCCGTTTCGGCCGCCACCCATGGCCAACTTTCGATACCATTAGCTTCACTGATCTCATTAGGCCCTACCCTATCAATTTCAAGTCTTCGTTTGACTCCGTTGGAATTTGGATTTACAGTGTATTAGGCCACAATGTTTTTACATTGTGGAGTTGCTGTTTTTGTGCTTCCAGTTCTTCTGTGATCCTCCTAAAATTATTTCCAAGCTCTGTAAGTATTTCTCCTAAAGACTTTTAAGACTTTAATATATTTTTGCACTAACTTATTTTATAAACTGTGTTTTGGTTATCTGGTTGTGCTGATAACTGTTTGATTGTTGCTTTCATGGCATTGTGCACGCATGCGTGGGTGTGTGTGTAATTTGAGAAATTGTGTTTAAGGTTTTATGGGTGCGTGTGTATCACCCCCAAGCCGAGATGAGATATTATCTCGGTAGAGCTCCTCTGGACACTCGGGAGCGGAATATACTGAGTGTCGTCTCCTGGGGCTTTTGCCCGGGACTTGGATGGGATGGTAGCACTCTCGATCCGACTCTGTGACTCCTCGGGTTGGCGGGGGTCAGAGGATGCCTGGCTATGTATGCGGTGGGCGCGGAACTGGGCATCACTCATGTATCACTTGCACGGTCGTTACCCATGGGGTGAAGATGGGAAGCCAAAGTATGTGGATGGTCCCTAGGGGAGACCATGGTGCATACGGTTAAAATTAGAATTAATGTAATTATTCATGGATTTTATTTAATGCCAAATGGTAATTTTTAGCGTGTGTGGAAAAAATTATGTTTTTCGAGAAATTGAGTTTTCTCGGATTTTTAAGTTTGGGTCATCATGTGCATGCATAGCTTTAGTTGTTTTAATATATTTATTGTCTTGGAGCTTTTTGAGTTTTACTTACCTGCAGTACCATCTTTTTGGTACTGTAGATTTTGATGCAGGTTTTGAGGAGGCTGAGACCGAGGATGCGGCTCCGCCTGAGGAGTAGGGACATTGGCTATATTTTGTGAAGATTATTGCCGCTTTTGCTTATTGTATTTAATTTGATTTGATGTTATTTTGTAACAAAAATCGTATTATGTTGACATGTGGATTTTTAGTACTCTGGTATTGTATTAAACTCGGGTACTTAGTTATTTGACTTAACATTTTCGCTGCGTATTGTTTAATGTACACGTGTTGCATTGCACACACTCAGCACATGTCGATGGGGTGCGTGACCGTGTCGTTATCATCCCGGTATCTCGATTTCCGTCTGTGTCCGTACATGGAAGTTGGGGGCGCCACAAATAGCTGCTCGTTTATCGAGGAACCCCCAAGAGGAGGAACGATTCGTTGTGATTATAAAAGAGTAAGCTAGTCCTAGACAGAAGGAATTTTATGAGGAAATAGAGAAAGTGATTTCAGTTATGTGTGGATTAAAATTCTCCAACTGAATTATAAGGACAATTGAAGTGTATCACTTATATTTTTCTGAGGAAAAGTTTTGCAAGAGTATCCACTTGAAGTTTTAGATATAGAGAGTATATCGGTATGACTCAACCTACTTTGTAGAAGGACTTCTTTACCAATTGTTAATTAGAGCGAGAGACTTAAGGAATAACAGAATTTTCGTGGTAGACATATATGTGGTAAATAACTTTTTGAGTAGTAAGGAAAGTAGTGATTTCACTTAAGGAAAAATTTAGTATCTTGGAAGGTCAGCCTAGAGGTCAATAAATTTAGGCAGTAACCTTTTGGAGTGTTATACCCTCCTCTTATATGGTGGTAGCTATTTTGTGTAACCATATGATGGTTACAGATAAGAATTCCAATCTTGGTTGCAGATGCACATGGTATCGTTTGATTGCAAGAATGGAAATCAACAGTCTTCTCTACCTCCACCTTCTTCCTTAAAACATTGTCAAATTGATAGACAAATTCTTTTAGTGTCGTGTTGGAATGCACAAACCCATCAAAAAATGAGTTCATGCTCTCAGACCACTGTGTAGTGCTCATACCAGCCCAGAATAAATCCTTTAAGTAAACTGGTACCCAAAATGACCTTTAATTTGTACAACCCTTGCAACCATGCATTATTAGTATGGTTATTTTGGGTATCATAGAGTGCACTCTGAATAGTAGTCTTCAACCCCGTGTCGTATGCCTCGTGTGATCCCAATTTCTCAGACAGATTTTGCATGATATGCCACAAACAATATCCATGGTGGCTGTTTGGGAAAACAATGGCAATAGCATTCTTCATTGCTCGATCTTAGCTTGTTATGATTGCTTTAGATGCCCGTCCATTCATGCACTCTAGCCATGCTTCAAACAACCAAACAAAAGTACTTGTATCCTTGCTTGAAATCAAACCCGCCCCTAACAGTATGGACTATCCATTATGGTTGACACTAACGAAGGGAGCAAACAACATTCCGTACCTATTTGTTAGATACGTCATATCGAACGTGATAACATCTCCAAAATACTCGTATGCCGCTCGACTTCGTGCGTCAGCCCAGAACACATCCCAACTCTACACTCGTCATCTACATCCATGCCTGACACAAATCCATCATTCATCGCCCTCATTCTCTTAAAGTAGTCATTCAATACTTCACCACCTCCTTTACCTAGTTTCAAATGTCCAGCTTTCTCAATAAAATTTTGACTATCTTTTTCTTGGAATTCTAACTTCTCAAACCCCCCCGCTTCAGTCACAAGTGCTTGAAAATTCTTATTCATCTGAATACTTGCTTTGTCATTCAAGTCGAGTATCATCTGACTGTATTTATCTAAATATTTGTGAGATCTAAAAGATCTAAACTTTTGTGGGCTCACAGTACTGTAATTATGTACAAGATCAACGGTGGTTAAGACCCATACCCTATTCACCAAGTAAGCATTTATCTTCGCCTTACAATCCATTTTAATTGTTGGTCATGGCTTTGATAAATTGCTATGGCTAGGATAGTACCTGCCACCACGTGCAGATTCAATCGTCACATACTTCGCACTCCCTTCTACCTCCCTCTTCGTCCTTTTTGTGATATAACCGAAGCCCTCTTGCTTGACATATCGTTTGTAATAGGCTAAAACCTCTTTATTAGTTGTAAACACCATCCTAGATTTTGGAGGCTTAACTCTTTCATCATCTTCTGATACTTCATTTGTCCCCTCCGCATCCGGCTTTATGTTGACGTCGGATAAAGTTTCTGAAAATAATATTTACTTTCAGGTTAGCATTTTTGTTATATGTAATAGGCTAAAATAATATGACAAATGTTGATCGTTCTATTGTGATGCACCTCCAACATGCTTTTCACTTTCATCATTAACTGGCATAGTTGATGAATAACTTGAATAGTGTGGGTAGGGCATAAATGGTTTGCATGGTGGTATTGCCGAATGCTGCAAATACCCACTGAGTTAGAACAAATCAGATGCACACATGTACAAGAAAACATTTCTCAAACATAAAAACATACTACCTTCATCATATCTTCAACTGGTCTCAAATCCTCCGTATTACTCGAAGGAGGAACTGGCATAGTTGGTTGAAATGGTGGAATTGTCGGATGCTACAATTATCAACTATATTAGAAAGACTCCATTATAGAGACTCTGTCACATGCAACTAAAAAGATTAAATAAAAAAAAACATATGTCTACCTGGCTACCCTAATCATACAGATATGGATTTGGATATCTATTTGATGGTAGCATATATGGTGGGTAGTATGGAATTTGCGGATTATGGTATGCCTATAACAAAGTGTAAAAAATGTATTAACTTAATGTTGCAATGTAAAACATTAACAACATTTTCAACTAACAATGTGTATCATTCTTGATTCGATGAAATCAATGTCGAAGGCAAGAGTGACCTTTTATCTTCTCCATAGCCCATCACGCTATTTAACTCAAATTTGATTACGGGTGACTGCACTCACCCCTTCAATTGCACACGCAAACATTAAGTGTAGGAAGAAAGAGGCTAAAATCATAGAGGCTATGACAAAATAGCACTGAAATGATAGATGAATCAATCAGAATCATGATTGTCATTCATTTTCTCACGAAAAGCAATCAAAGAGAAAGTTTAGAAAATATATCATTAACCTATTTACCTATCTTGTACACACAACAAACCCCAGTCTCCACCCCACCCCATGCATCCAAGGCCATCCAAGTCTTGATTGTCATTCATTTTCTCATGAGGTTTGTTTTCTTTCTGTTTATTATTTGTCTTTTATAGTGTATTACTTTTTTCTCCTTCCGTAACTTTTTTTTTTAATTTTTTAATTTTAATTTTTATAGTTCCTTTTGTAACTAATTGATAAACCAACAATAGGTGATTCATTCCTAGTAGTTTATGTGGATATACCAAAAACAAACTCTTCTTTTTGTTCCCAACACAATACCTTTTAAGATCCTCTTTAGATTTGCATTTATATGTGGACTTCACAAGATTTCACCAATTAAAAACATAAGCTAGCCCATTTGTTTCTATGTGAAAAACATAACACAAAAGTTTACAAAAAGGCCCCACAAGCCTCCAAAACAGAACACAATACCCTCACAAAACATAATAAAAAGCCCCACAAAACTCCCACAGAACAAAAAAAATCCACAAAACAGAATAAAAAGCTCCACAAACCCCCCAAATAGAACACAACACCCACAAAACTCCACAAAAATAGAGATAAAATAAAAACACAAACTCACAGATCCATTAAACACAAAACATACAAAATGATAGAAATGGAGAGACAAAACTAAAAGAGAAAAATAAAAATACTTTCTTTTATTTCTTACCCTTGTGAAAAAATAGTACAATGCAATAAGCTGGGTGGTGGGGGAAGGATGATGCCGAAGGTTACGTGGGACAATGTACGCCGGACTGGGGGGAAGAGTTTGGACGAGTAACGTTGGAGGGGAAGGGGGGAAGACGTGGGAAAGTAACGTGGAGGGGGGAAGACGTAATGGGGGGGGGGGGTTTGGGAAAGAATTTGAAATGTAAGAAGAAACAAAAACGCATCGTTTAATTAAAAAAAAAAAGAGGAAAAATCGGTTTGTGGAGGTTACATGAACAATAGGCGGTTGAGTAGAAGTACTCATTAGTACTTAGGGCACTGTTATATTTGACTTTCATGGAAATAAGTCTAGTTTGAATTTCAAACTCCCTCCCAAAAGTGGGATTGTTATATTAGTAGTTAGGGCATTGTTATAACCACCAAAAGTGGGTACCAAAAAGGTTACCAATAGTGCAAATCTTGTTTTTCAAACATTTTCTTAAAACTCTTTAAATATTTTAAAAAAATAAATTCATAAATTCATTAAAAAAAATTTCCTTAATCATCAAGTAAAAAATACTTTCTCGATGGAAATATAATTTCCCTAGTACTTCTGAGGTTGTAAGTAAGACTAAACATGCAACTATCACTAGATTCACTACTCTGTGTGTAAAACTATGTGGACAACTAGTATTATTCGACTTCACATTTAAGAGTTTTAATGCTTTAAAAATTATTTCACTTTGATGTAAATTCAAATCTAAATTTTAATATGTGATAAAAAAAAAAAGATTTCCTAAATCCTCCTCTCCAAATTTAATAATTTATTAATCCAAATGATAATCTTCTTTTTAGCTATATATTATAAGTGTAACAAAAGGGCACCCAAAGTGGGCACTCTTTTCCCTTCCCTTGGAGGTTATAAAGTGGCTATAAAGCTACTTCATGTGCCTTGATGGTGGGCTTTTAATGGCCAGCCAAAGGTTACAATTAAAGGGACTATTTATCCTCCTCCTTTGGATGAGATATGTGTGGCATACACAAAAATTATCTCTCTCAAAGAATCCTCTATAGTCCTGACACTTAGACTATGGCATATGTGAATGTTGTTCAGGTATTACGACATAACTCATCCACAATCAATATGGGAGGATTTCGAATAAACAACAACGACGACGGAGAATATGTCTAGTATATTAAGGCCACGAGAATATGTCTAGTTGGACTTAGGCCAGCAACCCCAGTCCAAGAGGAAGCCAACTAAGCCATATATATTTCGACCACCATAAGGAGCTCAAGCCCAAAAACCCTAGATACGTATGGCCCATAACCAAAAGCCCTTACTACAAGTGCCATGTGTCATGCATGCATAGCACTATGTATCTAGACGCGATAGTGGGCTAGGGGAGTGAGAGAGGAGTGTTTGGGAAGTCAAGGGAAGACATGCACTCCAACCCTAGCTTGGATGCCACATGTCATGCATGCAAGAGATCTTCTAGAAAAAAAGGGAGAGGAAAAGACCCAGAGAAGGCCAAGGGATTTTTGGCCAACTCACCCACATGCCTACACCATGCCACTTGGCATGAATTTGAAGTTCCAAGATAGATTGCATGGGGAAGTGGCGCCTAGGGAAGACCATTATTGTATATTGTGTGCCTACTTGATGAGATTTCTCAAAATCTCATTTTGGTAGTTTTCACTACCATTTCCTAATCGGAGTGGTAGAAGTTGTGATAGATACCCTGGACTCCATAGAATCATGAACCCAGATGGCTCCATGATAGAGGACGAGTATACTGTGCAGGCTCGTCATGACTTTACTGTAGATGTTTTGAAGTACACGACCCCACTCCTTAGAGAGATTTTAGCTAGCATTAGCGAGATCGAGATTGATGCTACGGTTACCAACCCAAAGAGAAACTTTAGGTTTTGATGGAACATGGATCAGTTGTCAACTTTACTTAAGCAAGCCTCGCAGGCCATGGCTGACGCAAAACAAATAGCAAAGGACTTGGGACTTTTGACACCAAAGCTTTAGAAATCACATGTGGTCTTCTGCTGTTTGACTCCTAATGGATCCATAGTGATGAAGAGAACGGGAGCCTGAGATGTTTTTGGAAAAATGGACATGACTTGAGGTTTACTTTTGTGGAAAACAATATTTTGTTCGTCTTGTGTTTTGGAAAAAAGTACATAACCATCTTTTGGGTACTTATGAAATGAAATCTTTTGATGATGGCAAGGTTTGGTTTATGCATAGTTTATGGTACCATGTACTAAGGCAATTGCTTTAGGCGTTGCCTAGCTTCACACGAACCATTTATATTCCCCTATATTATTTATTGCATACTGCTAGTATATCTAGGAGCATTGCATATTATCTGCCATATACAAGGGGTATGTAATCATGGGTTACGTGTACCGACATTTCAGTCACCATCCAATCTCAAGCGGGGGCTGGGGTTGCCACTCCTCATAACTTGCTCTGCTACATGCAGAGCTGTGCGTAGAGCAGCGTGCAACATGGTGGTGTTGTGAGCTTTGCTGCGCATAGAGGAGCACGACAACGCCATCTTTTTGATGTTGCGCGACAAGCAACACTGGATGGGTGGTGCATTTCCCATGACGCTGGGCGGACAAGCAGCACAAGTGCAATGGTGCACTCTGTGCTGCAGACACCAATCCGATGAAACGTCGAGGGTATGTCCTTTCCAATCAAGAAGAATAGTTCGCCTTTCTCTGTCTTTGAACTATTTTCGAATGCCTTGAATTCCCAGATGCGTGGAGGACTAGAGAAGTCGGATGCTCAAATATAATATTCAAATGAAAAAATCTGTGTTGTTCGACTTTGGACCAAAACCCATTCAAGAGCCCTTTTATTTGAGATGTCATTTTTTTTTTTCTCTTACTTTTAGCGATTCCATATCAACTAATGGAATCCTAATAGTGCTTTTTTCTTAAATTAAATGATGTTGTTCTACCTATTTGTTTGCCAGGGAATGCAATAGCTTTCTGGTTGAGTTGAGCGTATGCCGTTGACAAGATATTTATCCTCAGTGGCTCAGCTGCACATAGAGCCACATAACAGGCCACGACAAGCACTACTGTGAGCAGTGCCACAAACCAGGCTCTACCGCGCACATTGTGGTGCCGCAACAGAAAAAAAGGGCAACGTAGTAGACTGCCAATTATTTAGATGCAACACACTTCTATGGTGGATGGGCTAAATGCAGCACCACAGGGTGCAACATTGGGTGGTGGCGCTGGAGGCTCTGTTGCTCGCAAAGGAGCACCGTGCGTTTCGATGTGTTAATGCCACAAGAGAGTGCACCAAGCACTGTAGCGTGGGCACACATCTGGGTGATGTGCCGCCCATGGTGTTGCGCACACCAGTTGGGTTAGCCTCCAGTGCTGCTTGCAGCAGCAGCTTACAACATGCTGCTCAGTGGTGTTGTGCTGAAGCAGCGCCTCAGGAAAGCTTCCATGGTGCAGTGCTGCACACAATGCCATGGTTCATCCCCTCTACCAGGAGTTTCGAAGTCGCCATTAATGGCTGCACACTGCAACCAGCGGCGGTTACATCAAAGTTTTTTTTTATTTCCCGTTACAACGTAACTGTTGGGTGGAGGAAGATGAAAAATGATATATATATTTTTTGTGATGGTTTTAGATCTTGGACTGAAAAACGAGTATGGCCCGCTTTCTGGTTATTTATTTTGGACCCTACCTATTTCTTTCTTAGTTTATTAAAAAAAATGTAGTTTTTTTAGTAACCAAGACTTCGGCCCAGCAGGCAATAAGGACTTGTATACTTGTTGGGCGTCTAGTTGGGCAAACTGTGGGCTTTCTGGTTTGGCCCAGTGTGCTGTGTTTAAAAAAAATATTTTTGAGGCGAACTGGGCTGCAAGCCTGGTCATCAGCCCGTTGGTTGTAGGAGAGTCCAGTGCACTGGGCACGACCCATCCAAAAGTTGTGTGTTTTTTTTTTTTGGTCATTCGTGAGAGATAAAAAGGTCTTGTTATGTTTTGAACCAAGACCCTACACACATGGACAATGAGCACAACCATTGAGCTAGAGCTTATATTAGTGTGTATATGCTGATTTTATTTGTTTAAATCAGCGTGTAATTGTGACACATGAATATTATTCTGGAATATTTTTTGCATGTGGTTATTGAATACATACATGCCATGATATTATGAAATAATTTTGTCACATTTGCTAGGCATTTTATTTTATATTATAAATTGACTAGATTATTATTATTTTTTAGTGAATAATAATAATTTGGATGAAATGCGATGATTGTTTTTACATGTACTGTGATTGCATGTAATTGTGCTAGCTCATTTTATTACTTGTATTTGCTAGGCTAATTTGAGAGATTAGTCCTTAATTTTTTTTAGAATGTGATAAAATAAAGGATTAAGTAGTTCGAGTTTGCTTAGTCCATGCTTATAATTGGCTCAAATTGATTTCTTTGATTTATGAAGAAATTGTTTTTGCATGTGATTGACTTAGTAGATTGCTTGCCCTAGTTAGAGTATGGTTGAGATTGATTTGCAACTAATCTCCTATACGATATAAATTAGTTCAAAAATTAAGTTAGAAATTAATAATTAGGCATTGAGGCGCAATAGATGATTAGGAAACTAGTGAGTTTTCACTCTTGCGTCGTGTGTTAATTATTTTTATTCTCACTTAGATTTGACGTGGCAAATTTCTTAGATGTGTGCTATTAGATGTGCATAGGTTAGCAACTTTGAGACAACTGAGAAGAAAGCCAAGAGATTATGTATACGACTTAATTGTTGGAGAGGTCCTGAAAATGGTGCAATCGCATTGGGTAATTAAAAAAAGAATTTCCTGATTTTGACGAGCTCACCCTACGCATGGAGAGTCTCCAACTGGCGAGAAAGATTGAGAAATTTGTGCCTCTCATTTTCTAAAGCTGCTAAGCAAGTGCTTTCTAACTGATATCACATTTAAGCCAATGCTATCTATTGCTATCACCTACTTTGAAACATCACCCTAAAAAGTAGAGGGGGGAGCCGTAATTCGTATGTGGCTCAGATACAGTGAGAAGTTTTTCCTCCAAGGGGGAGGACGAGCATAGCAAAGGAGGGGAAGCGTGTTTAAGGGACGCTCGCGCGCGTGCTCATCCGTATCTTGGTTCTTGACTTTTGGAAGAATAGAGTAAGGGATGCCCTTCTTGGGATTAATCTCCCCTAGGAGCAATAGTTGGAAACGAATGAAGATTATTATGTGTGTAAGATAGTCTTAGACCATCATTATTAACCTCTTAAAGGTATAGAGTAAAATTGAAAGTGCGTGTGGGACGCATGCACTACAATTTTTATAGAAGTTGGTGGGATCAACTATTAGATAGAGTTAAACCACTATTTTGCTTTTGAAAATCTTGTGGGTAATAACGGAAGTTGCCCATTATTTATTTTATGTAACGCAAAGATTAATTGCTCCTCTATTTAAGGTTGATCATTATAATCTTCAAGTAGCTTAGATTAACTCACATATAAGCACATACTTTCTAAAACGTGCTAGTATATATGGCAAGTAAAGACATTAAAATCTGAATGTACAAGAGTGTTGAGGAAATTCTTCATTGGCACATTCATTTTTAAGGGTATTATCAGTTGTAACACCCTGCCTAATTAACTATTAGGATTTACCAATCTCCCTTAGAAGAGTGAACTTATAATTCTATATTATATTTTTGGGCTTTCTAATTTTTTTTTAGCATAAGTTTACTATTATTATTATTATTATTATTATTATTATTATTATTATTTATTTATTTATTTAATGGAATTAGTTAGATTTGTTTTACCTATTAAACTATGACACTTTAGTGTCATTAGTGGTTAAGTATGGGTGGTTTAGTAAGCAAGCTCATTAGTACTATACTTAAGGCCCTTAAACCCTTAGAATGTTATGGGCTGACTTAGAAGCCTTGAACCAAGTCTTATAAGAGTTATTTGGACCAAAATCTTTTCTTGCATTTTCACACTTCTTTTTTAAGTTCACAAATACCATACCATTGGTTTTCTCAAGCCCATATTGTACTCCATGCCACCCCTAAGGATTTATTTGGACCCAAATTAAACTTAATTTTCTTTTTCAATTCTTTCTCACCTTTTTTATATGGACTATATATATATTTTCATAATTCTTAGATTATATTAGAAGATTAGTGTTGATCCAGCACATTTCATTAGGGGCAAAGACATGTCAATGCCCAAAACACACTAATCAACACCTTAATACATCACTTGGTGCATGATACCAATTCAACCCCTAGTCCATACCAATTACACCTTTTTCTGAAGAAAGTTTTTTTCTTTTAAACCCTCACAATAGCCCCCTTAGTTTAGTTGGAGTGTTGGTCGTTTTGGCTCCCAAGAACCAAATCACAAGAAGCCAACTAATTCCATTGGAGGCCTAGTGCCAAACTGAATGACTTGTGTTTGGTTGCACTTCTGCACATGACTGAGCCACCACCACATGCCACCTCCCTCCTCCTCAAATCCCCAATAGCCTCTCGAGTCATCATGGTGAGCCTTGACTCAAGCCACCCCAAATAGAGCCAAAAGTTGATTGGCTTTTGCGCAAAGCATCACTCGGTAACCCCCACTTCATCCTCTTCCATGGACTCCACATTCATCATCTTTTTAGCAGCCAATCCCTATACCTTCCACCACCTGAAATATCAAGAGGAGTCATTGAACCTACATAGACCAGCCCTGGAGATAAAACAAAGGTGATGCAAGCATGAAGTAAAACTTTGTCCAGATTTTCATGCTACTACCCGATGGCACCATGGCATGACCTCATGCCTCATTTTTTTTGTTTTTCTTTTTATTTTCACCCCTTGGTAGCTCCTGCATCCACTTAGCACTTTGCAACACTTGAAATAAAGAAAATCATGAGGTATAGGGCATTGTTCACGTCTGCAAAAGGATGACACAAAGCTGGAAGTTACACTCAACACCACCACCACCCACTCCACAAATCACAAAGCTCTCCTCCAGCCAAGGCTGAAGTCCCCCTCCCCTCTTGAAGCCTAAACCCCCCCCCTCCCTTCCACTCCCTCATTTCTCCATACCTCTTCTCCAAACTTCCTCTTGAGGTCTTGAGAGCTTCTCCTCCCTTAGCACCATAGAGTAAAACTGAGTGAGTTTTTGAATGTTCTTCAGTGAAGTTTTGTTGGGAGCTTTAAAGGGCCACAATTTTTGTAAGTATTCTTGTCTTCATATTTCTTGAGTATTAGAATAACATATGAGGTTTGAACTTATGCCATGAGAATGAATTTTGATAAGGTTTAGCATGAAGTTCAAAACTAGGTCAAATTTGAAGTTTTGTTGGAATTAATTACTTTGGGTTGAATGTTTAGCCATGGCATGAGTTGTTATGATTTTATATGATTCATAAATTTCTTAGAATGACTTTTTAAGGTTTAAATTTGAGGTTGATAGCATGCCATAATAGGCTTTAATTCTATCTTGTGCTGATCATTCAAGCATGAATGATTTTGATTTATTTATGCTTAACTTATAAAGTTTTGTCTTATTTTTACGTAGGCTTGAATAATGAACATCTAGAAAACCTTGTGATTGGGATAAGAATGGAAATGCATGATTTGGTTTATGTGTAAAAAAAAAAAAAAAACTTTCCTTGAGGAAAAATACTAAGAGATATCATGCATACTTAAGGGTTAGTTTAATGGTGATTAAAGTCTTGAGTCATGTTAAAGTGTTAGGATGAACTAAGCCTGAGTTTTAATTTATCCCTAAGGTTACAATTTCTATTGGCACTTGATGAATTTGAGTACACATGCATCCATAGAGGTGGAATAGTGGAAAACACATCTAGACCCCAAAGAATTACATGGCACAGGTTGAATGAGTTTAGCATAGTTGCACTTTGAATTTTACAATTCTAAGGCCATAGAGATGGTTTTAGGATATGGAAAATTTAATGTTTGTGAAGTTTGGTTAAATTTGGGGCTTATTTGCAAATAGTAAAAAATTAAGGCCTTAGTGACAATTTTTGAAAGTTTAGGGGTATTATTGTAAATACCAATTATTGAACCCTTTTGATTATGAACATTTTCCTTACTTATACAATTCCTAACTTAGTACAACTGCACCAATTTTCTAAGCACCCAACAAGTTTGTAAGTTAGCGTCTAAGTTACTCTTAGATAATTTATTTATGATTCTTGGATAAATGCCATATTCTTGTTATAAATGTCATTTTGAGCATCAAACGTCATATGATACATCATTTGGCATTTAATTAGTTGCTTACATGACATGTAAACGTGATTGATGAAGAAAAGTCAACGAGATTTGAACAGGTTCTTTTTAAAGAACACTGAAATGAAGTCAAATGTTATAACACCTCAAACTGGTGGGTGTATATGTTATGATGTTATGATGATGTTATGTTATATTACCAATGCATTGAGAATGATGTCTGCAGACAAAGACGTAGTGTCAAAATGAGTTGTGCTACTATCACTAGTAGGTGCTCATAGTGCATATGGGGAACCGTGTCGCTATGATACATATGTGAATGATGGCTAAAATAACGATGAGATGTTATGTTTTTTAAAGCAATGAGGTATGAAATGTTCACTTTCGAAATATCATATTTTTGAAATGGGAAAGTGAAAAATGTCCTCTGAAAGAAATGTGCATTAAACTTTTTTGACAAATGTTGAGGAACCTGGATGGGAGACAAATACGGATTTTTTTTTTCTGCATATTATTGCATGCATCTTATATTTATCATTAATCATGGATATCTTATCTCTGCACAAGTTGGATGTTTAACTTACTGAAATTTCAAGTAAATCTATCGCTTGTGGACCCACTATCATTCCTCCCAAAATGATAGAAGTTGTGTCAGGACTGGTAGAGGGTGAACAGGATGGACCACTGGATACAGATGGTGGAAGATGAGCAGGACCTTGAGCAAAGACTAGATATAATTTTGATGCTCATAAGCATTGACTCTTCATAGTTTAGAGTGTATGAAAGAGTTGATCTAACCATGGAACTTGAATTAAGTATTTTGTATTAAGGAAATGTTATCCTTAAGTTTGAACTTATGGTTATTAATACTATTGGCATGTTTAGTTCATTCTGGCATAAATTTTTATAACTCACCTATTTTTCGCTGCGGTTATTGTATACTGCTAGTTGCATACTATGATGCATTACATATTAACTGTCATGAACAGGGGTGTGTAACCTTGTATTGCATGTCCCGATGCTCCAAGTCCCAAGCGGGGGTTTGGGGGCTTCACAGGGTGGTATTAGGGCAATTTCGTCTCTGGGTAAACTCACATGTCCTAAGGAATGTTATGCCAGAATTTAGGGTTGAATATTTAGTTTGGATAGGCTTGAATCCTGAAGTTGGAGCTCGATCTTATACATGTGCATCTCTGGACTTAAAGGATTAAAGTAAGATGGCATGTGGCCGACAAAAAAGGAACACTAAGGGTTCTGTAGAGAGCAAGATCGCCCATTGGATGGAGGACATTATTTGGCGAACGCAATTTGTCAAATGAAGGAGACAATGAAGCAACAAAAGGAGATAATCCTAAGGCAAAACCAACAGCAACCACAAAAATTTCTAATATACAAATACCCTATTTCATGGGAATCGAAGGACCCATGAAAGCCAACAAGTGGCTACTAGATCTTGACATGACCTTCGAGATCAGGGCTGTATGGAAGAGCAGAAAGTACAATATGTAGGGCATCGACTACAAGGAGAAGCCTGTATTTGGTGGGATACGAAAAGGCAACTATTGATAAGGAAATTAGACAAAATTGTTGCTTTGACCTGGGATAGGTTCAAGGAGGAATTCGATAATCGATTCTTCCCTAAATTGATGAAGACCCAGAAGGCTCAAGAGTTTGTCACTTTGGTACAAGTCAATCTTACAGTCGAATAATATGGTAGGAAATTCATGGAACTGGGAAGGTTTGCTCCACATTTGATCGCCATTGAAAAGATGCAGGCCTAAAAGTTCTAAGGAGGATTGCAACCCTAAATTCACAATTAAGTACCTGGGTTTCACATTAACACTTTCCAAGAGTTAGTTAATGTGGCCGCGATAACAGAAGCGGAACAACGAAGTGTGGCAGCCAATATAAACCTAGAGCAAAAAATGACTTCTTTCTCTGCAAGAAGGAGTAATGCCAAGAGAATGAGTATACAGGGAGCCAACAAGGACAAAGGCATTATGCCAACCCCACTTACTACATGTAAGAAGTGTGGAAAGAATGTCGTTGGAGAATGTCGAGTGGGTTTAGGAGTATGTTTTTGATGCGGTCAACTAGGAAACATGATTCAAGAGTGCCATCAGAGTGCACAAGGTGGAAGGAATGCTCCTAACAATTGGACCAATCAGAGGTCGCTTGCCCAAGCTCGTGTGTACACTATCACCCCTGGAGAAATAAATGAGGAGATTCCTGAAAATGAAATGTGGCGCCCTCAGCCCTTGCTTGGGATTGGACGTGTAACACAAGGCTACACACCCCCTGTACATGACAGATAACATGTTATACACCTAAGTACACTAGCAGTATGCAATAACATAGCAGCGAAAAAATAGTAAAAGTTGGGTATTCTAAGCAACTCGATAAGCAATTGCAAAGCACATGGCACCGAACTAACAAAATATCCCAACATTGTCCAAAACCATAAGCATGTATCATAAAGATATAGCATCCCAAAAGCATAGAGTAAAGTTTAATCTCCCCAAAACACGGGCCTCCTCAAAACATTGTTCCTTAAAAGTTGAGATCTAAACCATAAGTTCTCTCTCTTTGTTTTTTTTTTCTTTCACAAAATAACTCAGGTTCCCATTCTCTTCATCACGAATGTCTCATTGGGAGTTAGACACCAAAAGACTCTGTGGGATTTCTGAGGTCCGGGTGGTGACAGTTCTAATTATTTTGCTACTACCCTTGCATCAGTCGAGGGCTTTGAGGTTTGCTCAAGATAAGTGGACAACTAGTCCATGTACCAAATGAATTTCAAAAAGTGGGAACGAGCTTGTACAGAATACCCGTCCTTTACTATGGAACCATCTAGATTCACGATTCTTGTAAATTTGGGTACCTGTAACAACTTTTACCATTCCGGTTGGGGAATGGTAGTGGAAACTACCGCAATGAGATTTCAAAAAATCTTAGCAAGTAATCACTCAACATACAATAGTTAGTACATGCAGACAAGAAGTATATCATGAAATGCATGCATGGACATGTACTTGACACCTGACTTGACCATTTTCAAAAGACTTATAACAGAGACTTTAACTTTCAAGAAAAGACTTCTTCATTTTTCTTATTCACGTGATCTTAATCAGAACTTGCTTTATCAGAACATATCACAAGATTTTCATCGAGTGACCCTTATCAGATCACAAGATTTTCATCAAGTGATCCATAATATATGAGCTCTTCTTGTTCAATGGGTGGACACAACACAGTTCCCCTTTGTACTGCGTGTTCCTGCTAGTTACCGCACCATCAACAGTCTGTGCACCATGATGAATACGTTATAAACAGAGATTCATATTAACTCAACCTTACTTCATCGGCTTACATGCCTTGTGCATCCACTAGCGTTAGGTGCTTCCTTGCTCAGGCATTTTTTGAAAAGAATCCATTCGAGGTTCGTCGACGGTACTTTGTCGATCCAGGGGTTACTACTCCATTCTTAAGCACTCCAGAGTGGATAGAGGAGTTCTGCTAGGAAAATCTCTTGTCCTAGCACTTGGGGTCTTGATAAAACTTTTAAAGGTCTTTTCTTTGAAAACACTTTTTTTTCAAATGCATGTGACATGAGAGTTAATACGTGCTTACTTACACTTAACATATGACATATGAAATGCCGTGTATGAAATAGCCAAGCATAATATGTTCAATTCATGGCATGATCACATAAATCATATGAGATATCAAAACACATACATGCAACTATGAAAAAGGGCCTTGGCCGAAACATGTAGGTGCAAAAACATGAAAAATAATCACTTGAACATGCTTCTTCTTCATAGATATTTGCTTAGAAATCAAGGCATAACGAAACGAAACATGAAATCATGGTATTTGGCCAAGATCCGAAACTTCCAAGACATGGCATAGCCAAGTTATCAAACATCACAAATTATCAACAAAATTTTCCTTAAAACCGAAACATGCTAAGGACATTCTTGCAATTTTCATCTTAAAACCGAATCATACCACTCATATAATATTCATTTTCAAGGATCGTATAAGCATATTCAAACAAACAAACAAGAAATAGCAAACAAAGCAAACATAACAATGAAAGGATTTACACAAATATATATAAGTATTAACCAAGAGTAAGTTGAGTGTATACTTACAAAAACTCCACGTAAGGAAATATTAGCAAGCTGTAAATCCAAATGTGCTTCATTAGAAAGTGTCTAGAAAAATCTTATTTTGTGTTCTTGAGTGTGTGAGGATTTCTAGGGTATCACTTGATCTTAAACCATTCAACCTTTAGGGTTAGGTAAAAAACCCCTTCATTTCGCTTATGTAGTAAGACAAAGCTTAAAACAAGATGAATACACATGTGGTGATAAAAAACATGGAGGATACACATCCCCCACCATTCGGCTTCAAGGGTTCCTTGAAAATACTAAAACCTTTTCTCACAAGAATGGGTAGAAGTGTGTGTATTTTCACCCTTCTCGAAATTCTTATGAGATTTGAACCTCATTTTGAATTGAGAAGGTGACTTGTGCGTGTATGAGACTAGAGAAAACATGTCCTTACCTTGTCTAGTATTGGTGGTGGCGAAGTCCTCTTGAAAAGGAATCCCCTTGTCTAGTTGGAGATGAAGTCAGAGAAAGTATGAGAATTTTCAAGTGAAGGTGTGGAGAAGAATGTGGAGAAGATAAAAACACATGCAAAACTCGAAAATCGCCAAGAAGAAAAGTCTTGGGCATGTGGTTCTCTTCCCCTTTTATAGAACTTTCCTCAATCCCTCATTGGTTGCTTGGAGCCTATTGCATGCGAAACAAGTGGCCTTTCCCTCTTGCTACTTCTCTTTTAGCTGAAATGACCCTTGGTGTTCCTTATCATTGGATTGCATTGGGAAGGCAAAAGGCTTGGGTGGCGTGTGGGTCTTCCTTTTGGCCGAAATCGTCCTCTTCCATCTATGCCCCTTCCAATTCTCAACTAAGTGCATTGTACATTAGGGCAAAGAGGTAAAACAACTCCATGTCTCTTCCTTTTCCCAAGAGATAAGCTTTGCATGAGTGACACATGGCATAGGCATGTGCCATGCCCTAGCTGTCCACTCCCTCTTCCATTTCCCAAGTTGATGCTTCATCTCCTAGTACTCCTTCCCTAGGTGACTCCTCATGTGCCATTGGTCTGAAGGTAGCTTAAGTGAAAAGGTACATTGGGAATGTGGTAGCCGAAATTCTAGGGGCATATTTGTGCTTTGATATAAGAGTACCTTCATCTAGTCTTCTAGAAGCTTAGTGCATGCTTGACACTTGGCAGAAGTCTGACAAAATTCGAAATCCCATGTGCCCCATTTCGGTTTCCTATGCATCTTTTCTATAAAAACCTCTTTCCTCTTCCCTAGGCTTCCCTTATCAAGAAATCTACCTTGGAACTCGAAATAAGGCCAAAGCAATGTTCTAGGCATGTGGGAAAGTGGGCTGGCCGAAAATCCTTTAGTCTTCCTAGGTTCCTTTGATCGCTTGATTCTTCTAGAAGGTTTCTAGCATGATGATAAGTGGCAAATTCTCTAGGGTAGGCGTGTAAGCCACCTCTTGGTTTTTCTTTACACTTCTCTCTTCCTTTAACTCATTGTCAAGTCCAGATTCAAAGTGCAACACATGCATGACACATGGCACTAGTGACTAAGATTTGGGTTATGGACCTAAAGCCATTGGGCCAAGGTTCTAAATAGGGCCGAAAATTTACAAGACATTCTAGGATTACTCCTTTCTTGGGCTCAAGTTGCTAATTCAAAGACTCTAAGGCTTTCCAAAATAACTAGAGCTCCCAAAATGACATGGCAACTAAAAATAAAATCTATGGGTCATGCTTAGGCAAGCTCGAGTCATCACATGAAGAGACGAGAGTCATCACTTGTATTTTTCTTTAAGTACCCCTCTTTAGGAATGAACTTTTTATGAATTAGCTACTAAGTATTTGTTAGTTGATTACACCTTAGGTAAAATTGCGCTTTACAAATATACGGCCTGTGCTTTGTTTGACTCTGGCACTACGAGGTTTTTTGTGTCTGCGGTGTTTGCACGCACGTGTAACTTGCCGACCCAGACGTTATCTCAAACTATAGTATTGTCAATTCCTGATGGGAGCACGATCACCTGTACCAACGACCAGTTAATTAGGCTCCATTCGAAGCTCGTTGAACTTTACTTTGTCAACCCAGATGATTTCACACTAATTTTGACACTCCAGTGTCAACAAAGAAGTTTCACTACGATATTACCCCATCCTTGTATTTCGGGTCATGATAAATGTCAACAAACTTCACTGACGTGGAAATAATGGTTTTGAGATACACAAACTGTACTTGAGACATAACTTGACATGACATGAAAAGAACAAATGACCTGACGTAACGTAATGTGACATATACGTGAGATGCAAGACTTGTTGTAACATGAAATAGACAAACAGTACGTTACATGGCATAACATGTAACAGAAAAACATTACGTGGCATGGCATAATGTGTAACATATAAAATTACATAACATAATATATTATGTAATGGACAAATATTTCATTACAGAATAAATAATGTGACATATACATATGTCATGACAGAATATAACATGCATAACAAACATACATGATGTAATATGGCATAACATGGCATATAGGATAACATAAGTATATAAACAACAATTCTCTTATCCATTACATATACATAGTAATCTGACAGTAAGTTTGAAGCTAACTTACAGTGATTGTCGTGTCCTACAAGGCAAAGCATGAAACATAAAAAACTGAAAGTAGGAGTTTGAAACATTAGAAACTTAATCACTAACAATTAGAAACATAAAAAAAAATGCTAATTTAGGGTAAAATTATCATTTTACCATCTACATATGAAAATAATCATCATTTTACCCATAATCTAAGAATTTCACATTCTAACTCTAGAACTCACCGAAATTTACATTCCTTATGTAAATTTCATCGTAAACTCAAATATTAACTTAGAAATATTTCAAACTAAATACAACTGTGCAAAACATGCTAGGGCTGAAACTTCCAAAGGCCATTTCTCTTTGAAGTTGGATGAAATTCTTTGAATTTGGTTGCAATTTCATCCACTTGAAACATATGCTTAAACCAAAATATTGCAACAAAGATTCTCTTATTTTAAGCTTAAAAACATGCTTAAAATATCCAACAAAATTATACTTCACATAATCGCAAAACTCTTTAGTAAAAGGATCCAAACGTTTTGACTAAAATACAACTCTTGAATCTCAAGGTTTGAACTATTTGAAAGCATTTTCAAAAACTCTAAAAATTCAAGAATTTCTTCTAACATGTTCATAACACATTCTTAAAAACTAACATGCTTTGCGCCAAAACATAAAATTCACCAAGAATCACAAAACCGCACATGAAGCACTCGACTCATACCTTTAGCGAAAAACAAAATTTCCTTCCCAACTAGCTTTGATCAAAGGCATTCTATGGTGTGATCTTCAAGCCAAAAGATTATATGGTTTAAAAATGCGTCTTAAAGTAGATCCAAACATTAAATATAAAATCACCTAGTTAAAAATAATTCAAAACTAGGATCTAACTAAAAATCAAACTTTTGACCCAACTGTATAATCTCTTGCATAAAACTTCACCTTTGAAACCAATGCCAAAAATCTTCAAAATAACATCCTAACATGTTGATACAACGTTTATAAAGGAATCATTGTGAGATGATACTTACAAAGGTTTCAAAAAGGGCACACAAAAAGCCACTAGAATCTGATCTAGAGAGCTTCTAAGGGTTTCTTTCTAAGAATGGGGGTGAAAAGTGATGAAATGAGGGAAGTGGTGACCTGAACGCTTCAAATACTTTTGAAAAGGGAGGTATGTCCTTGTATGACATTTTGATGTATGGTGGTTAGCTCACAAAAAGGTAAGAACAGTGAAGGGGAGTGGGCTGTTGCTATTGTCGTGTAGAAGGGGGTGATGAGGTGGATTTTCCTCTCACATCAAGGGACTATTTGGGACTATTATGGGCAGATGTTGTTATGCCATGGGTGGGGGGGGGGAGGAGGGAATTTCCTCAAGAAGGTTTGCCAAGGTGGCCAAAATTCATGGGCCTTAGACAAGTTGTGACGCCCCCAAATTCTGCTTGGGATCGGACGGACATTTGAAGAGTCGAGACATGCAACACAAGTTTACGTGCCCCCGTTCATGACATATAAGATGCAATGTTCCTAACATGCATCTAGCATTATGCAATATTTGCAGTGGATAATTTTTTTCTTTAGCAAGACTATGTACCAAACTGAACATATCCCAAATACTTCAAACATATTTAATACAAAAAGAAATGCTAAATAGCTGAGATCATAACGCTAGTCCAAAATGACTATGATCAAAAGAATACTGGAGATGAAACTCCATAGAACAGGTATTAATTTAAGTTAACTACTATATTAACAATGACGCCACTCCGTCGCTCAGTCGACCGTGTCCAGTTGGTCGAATTTCGGTTCTTCTTCAGGTCCTGTGACAAGATCTACCATTCGGGTGGGAATGGTAATGGGACTACCACAGTGAGATTTGATTACAA
>QEOT01006271.1:64398-89482 GCA_003123785.1 Pterocarya stenoptera
TAGTTTTAAGTTTAAACTGATTTATTTAATTTACTGTTTTAAAAGTAATGTTTTTGAGGATCAGTTGTGACTCGAAAGTGGTGAGGATTGGACCTCATTTCTTTTCCCTATTTTTTCTTTTCCTCTTTTCTTTTTCTCTTCTTCCTTTTTTCTTCTTCATTTTCTTTTCTTTTTCTTTCTCCTTCCCGCGTGCAGTCGACCCTTTCTCTCTCCTCTCCCACGCTCAATCGGCCATCCTCACCCAGCGCCGCCTCCGGCCGCCCGTGGTCTACACCACCGGCACCATCCTCTTCCCCAGCTGCCGACGAGTTCACCCCTCCGTTTTCAGGCCGCCTAACGCCGCCGTTAGCGGCCATGAGCTGTGCGAAGCCGTGGGCTTCCTCCTCCCATTCCGCCGTCGTCCGGCCACCATTGGCCACCATTTCTTCACCATTTCATTACCGGCACCTTGCCGTCCTAATCGACCCATTTTCGGCCCTGATTCGTCGTCGGAGCTGCCCCTTCGAACACCCTCTCTGATTTCACCTTCGTGGCCTTAAATCGCCGTTTTGGCCGCCACCCACGGCCAACCTTCGATACCATTAGCTTCACCGACCTCATTAGGCCCTACCTTATCAATTTCAAGTCTTCGTTTGACCCCGTGTAGATTTAGGTTTACAGTGTATTCGGCCACAGTGTTTTTACACTGTGGAGTTACTGTTTTGGTGCTTCCAGTTCCTCCGGGATCCTCCTAAAATTATTATCAAGCGCTGTAAGTATTTCTCTAAAAGAATTTTAAGACTTTAATATATTTTTACACTAACCTGTTTTATAAACTGTGTTTTGGTTATCTGGTTGTATGGATAACTGTTGGTTGTTGGTATTTATTGTTTTCACAGCATTGTGCACGCATGTGTGGGTGTGTGTGTGTTTTGAGAAAAATGTATTCAAGGATTTTCGAGTGCGTGTGTATCACCCCCAAGCCGAGATGGGATATTATCTCGGTGGAGCTCCTCTGGACACTCGGGAGCGGAATACTGAGTGTTGTCTCCTGGGGCTTTTGCCCGGGACTTGGAAGGGATGGTAGCGCTCTCGATCCGACTTCGTGACTCCTCAGGCCGGCGGGGGTCAGAGGATGCCTGGCTTTGTACGCAGTGGGTGCTGAACTGGGCATCACTCATGTATCACTTGCACGGTCGTTACCTGTGGGGTGAAGATGGGAAGCCAGAGTATGTGGATGGTCCCTAGGGGAGGCCACGATGCATACGGTTAAAATTGGAATTAATGTAATTATTCCTGGAATTGATTTTATGCTAAATGGTGATTTTTTGGCGTGTGTGGAAAATTGTGTTTTTCGAGAAATGTTGTTTTCTCGAATTTTAGGCTTGGGCCATCATGTGTATGCATAGCGTTAGTTGTTTTAATATATTTATTGTCTTTGAGCTTTTTGGGTTTTACTTACTTGCGGTTCCATCTTTGTGGGACTGTAGATTTTGATGCAGGTTTTGAGGGGGCTGAGCCCGAGGATGCGGCTCTACATGAGGAGTATGGACATTGGCTATATTTTGTGTTTTGAAGATTATTGCTGTTTATGCTTATTCTATTTTATTTGATTTGATGTTGATTTATAAACAAAAATTGTATTATGTTGATATGTGGATTTTCAGTACTTTGGTATTGTATTAAACTCTAGTACTTAGTTATTTCACTTAACCTTTCCGTTGCGTATTTTATTGTACACGTGTTGCATTGCACACACTCAGCACATGTTGATGGGGTTCGTGACCGCGTTGTCATCAGCCCGGGTGTCTCGATTTTCGTGTGTGTCCGTACATGGAAGTTGGGGGCGCCACAAGTTAGGCCCCGGTCGCTACCCGTTGACTGTATTTCGTCAACTCAAGAAATTTCACACCTTATTAAACACTCTAGTGTGAACAAAGGAGTTCTACTAGGATATTACCCCCTCCTAGCACTTAGGATCGTGATTGACATGAATGTTCTTGAAATACACAAACTGTATTCGAGATGAAATGTGACTGGACTATGAAAGGACAGAAATCCTAACATAACACAACATGGCTTGAACGTAACTCAAAAGATATGACTTGTTTGAAATAGAAACATTTAATAACATGACATAACATATAACAAGCAACACACTTAACATGACATACTTGCAACATTGAATATTACATGACATGACATACATGTAACGGATGATATACTTAACTTAACATGACATACTTGCAATGTATGCAATATATGACAGAATATCTTGTACAACAGATGAATAACTCATGACAGAATAAATTATATGTAACAGATAAATATGTAATGACTTGGCATGCACATGTTATAACATACATACATACACTGTAGTTCCTTTACTTATCACTCATACATATTAAACTGCTAGTAAGTTAAAAGTTAACTTACCTCGGTCTTCGCTTTTATAGACAACTCAAACACGATCATGAGGAACTGAAAATAGTAATTTCTAAAAGTTAGAACTTAGTCACTAACAATTAGAAATATGGAAAAATATTAACTTAAAGTAAAATTACCATTTTTACCCTCTACATGTGGGAAAATGACGATTTTACCCATAACTTAAGGATTTTGCATCTTAACTCCAAAAATCACCAAAATTTACAAGAGATATGTAAATTTTGTCCTAAATTCAAATATCAACTTAGAAAAATTTAAAACTAAACACAATCATTAAAATTCTATAGGGGTCGAAATTGTGATTTTTCTTCTAAGTTCAAAACATATATATATATATTTTTTTTAAATTTCTAACTTGCTTTGATCAACCTCTTGATCCATGACTTATAAACATGTGATCTTCAAACCAAAACATCACATGATTAAAAATGTGTCATAAAACATATCCAAGCTTCAAATCCAAGATCACATGGTTAAAAAATCAATCAAAACATAAATTTAGCCAAGAACATCATCATTTTGGCCTAACCGAATATCTCCTTGCATAAAATTTCATATCTTCGAAACTAACATCAAATATATTCAAAACAACATTCTAACATGTATATAAGAGGCTTAGGATCCTCAAATAAAAATATCAAAGCCATTGGATTAGGATTAAACTATAAAAGATTTAAACTTTGTCAAAACAGAAACTGTTTTTCCTCTTCCAGTTTCTAAGTTTCAAGATTTAAGAAAATCGAGTCTCTCTCTGTTCTCTCCCGAGACTGAGTAGGGTTTAGTACCTCTGGTCTTACGATACGGGGTGTGGTCTCACTGGTGGAGAGGGTGGCGGTGGTTTTTTACAGTTAACATGGTGGAAGAGGATCTAACCAAACGGTGGGAAAGACTGCATTTGTCGAAGGAAGAAAACTCAGTATTTCAGATCAAAACAAAAGGCGAGAAAGAAGGAAACTTACGAGGGAAACTTTGCATCATCGGCAAGGTACTTTCTGAAAAGGGGGTCAACAATGAAGCCTTTCGGACGATAATGTCCCAAATATGGAGACTACAGGGGTGGGTGCGTTTCAAAGACCTAAATGACCAATGTTTCCTGATAGNCGAACGTGTTCGAGACCAAGGTATGATCAACACCAAGATGAACAACAACCATTACAGTATGGTCCCTGGCTGAGAGCCCAGCCAATGAATACCAATCTATTTGACCATCGAAAGTACGGGGGAACACCTAGACAAAGTCACCAGAAAGAACAACAAGCGGAGGAGGAGAAATCATGGAGGAATGGAGGAACTTATGGTGAGAAAGTGGAGAAGGAAACAGAAATAGACTAAAAGGAGGAGACACAGGGACCTCCAAACAAGGAAACCAGGAGCAGCCTTACATCAAAGACAGGAAAGGGGGAGATCAACAATGAACCAAGCTACCCAGAGCAAGAGGCTGCACACGAGGTGTTTGAAAAAACCACCTACCGAATGGACCTAGACTCAGATATCTTGGCAACACAAGAAACGATCCAAAACATAGCCCCTGACCAAACCAATGTTGTTGCTGAAACACTCATTACTGAAGGCAGCCCAGACAGACCCAGGAGAAGCAAGGAAACTATGGCTATACCTGCGTCTCCACTAACTATCAACAACTGTGAAACCATTGATGAGGATACTGAAACAGGCAAGTGGAAGAGGAAGGCTAGAGGAAGGGGGATGCCAAGCGGGGTCTTGAGGGATGTTACAAACTCAAACCAACAGGTGGGTCTCAAAAGAAAAGGGACGAGAAGTAATACAGGGAATGATTCTTGTCCAAAGAAGTTAAAAAGGTATGAGGTGGATCAAGAGAACCAACTTGGCAAGGCAGAGGCTGGTTTCCAGCCCTACCCATTCAAATGAGTCTATTAATATGGAATTGCCGAGGGCTTGGGAACCCTCGATCAATCTGAATCCTTAGGAAACTAACTAAGGAAAAGTGCCCAAACATAGTGTTCCTGGTGGAAACTAAGTGTAATAAGAATCGTATGGAGGATATTAGGAGGTCTTTGAAATTCGACTGTTGTTTTGCTGTGGATAGTATGGGTTCAAGTGGTGGTATCGCTTTGCTGTGGAAAGAGGGTTGGAGAGTCAAAGTCAACAGTTACACTAGATGGCATATTAATGCTCAAATTCAGGATGAGGGAGGGAGTCTGGGGTGGCAATTCACTGGTTTCTATGGCCACCCAGATCCAATGAAGAGAAATAGTAGCTGGGAATTACTAAGGGTCCTAAAACCATGCCCACCAATGCCTTGGTTATGTGCAGGTGATTTCAACGAAATATTACATCAAAGGGAGAAGGTGGGGGGAGCTAGTAGGCCATACAAACAAATAGAAAATTTTAGGAAGGCCATCGAGTCTTGTGGAATCAGTGACATCCATTCACAAGGTTAGGACTTCACTTGGGCAAACAACAGAAGGGGCAGGGGCTTCACAAAGGAGAGAATCGATAGGGTCATGGCAAGGAGTGGAATGCAACGTTTAACCAAGCTTACTGCAATAACATGGCAGCCGTTAAATCTGATCACTCTCCCTTACATGTTAGTATACAGCATATTGAGTATGGTAGGGGAAGGAGAAACAAGGTTTTTAGATATGAAGCAGCTTGGGAATTAAAGGAGGAATGTGGAGGGGTTGTGAAAGAAGCCTGGCACAAAAACCAAAGGGGGGACACATAGGCCGGTAGGCTGAGATCCAAGCTTAACAATTGTAAGACGGAATTATTGGTCTGGAAACAAAAGGCAGCACATCAAGCACAAAGGGAATCTACTCACATCCTGTCTAACATCAGTCAACTACAAGACAAGGGTGATGGCTCCCACATAGACCAAATGCAGACTTTACAAAGGGAACTAGAGATGTCACTAGCTGAAGCAGAGATAAAATGGAGACAGCGTGCAAAGCAACACTGGCTTAGAAACGGGGACAAGAACACACAATATTTCCACAAGCAGGCCAACCAAAGAAGAAAAACCAACTCCATCACATCCATTACCGACAGTGATGGGAATATAGGTCATGAATAGAATGGTATTGGAGCTGGCTTTACAGGTTATTTCTCCTCACTCTTCTCTACTTCTTCCCCTAACAACCTTGAAGCTTGTTTACATGCTTTACGTCCAAAAGTCACCACTAAAATGTCAACAAGAATGATGAAGCAGTTTACGGTCGAGGAGGTCAAAGCAGTGGCTTTTCAAATAAACCCATTGGGTTCTCCTGGACCCGATGGGTTCCCTGCTCAATTTTACCAGAAACATTGGGAAACAGTTGGTGAAGAGGTCTGTAGTTATGTGCTTCAAGTGCTTAACCATGGTGGCTCAATCAAAGAGGTGAATGACACATTCATAGCCCTGATACCCAAAGTTAAAAACCCCACAAAGGTGACTAATTTTAGGCCAATAAGCTTGTGCAACGTCATATATAAGATAGTCTCTAAAACTTTGGCAAATAGACTAAAAGGGGAACTGCCAGCCCTTATTTTTGAAACCGAAAGTGCTTTTGTCCCAAGGAGACTGATCTCAGATAATACTCTAGTGGCTTATGAAGTACTACATTTGATGAAATCAAGGATGAAAGGGAAGAAGGGTTTTATGGCTCTAAAGCTAGACATGAGCAAAGCGTACGACAAAGTTGAATGGAGGTTTGTGGAAGCTGTGATGAAGAAAATGGGGTTCCCTCCACATTGGGTCACCCTGATCCAAAAGTGTCTAAATTCTGTCTCCTATTGCATCCTAGTTAATGGTGAGCCGCAACAAGGTTTCCAGCCAACAAGGGGAATCTGGCAAGGGGATCCCCTTTCCCTCTACATATTCATATTGTGTGGCGAAGCTTTATCTGCTGTACTGATCCAAGCTGAGTTGAGGGGTGAGCTAACTAGTGTATCATTGGGAAGAGGGCCTACAAAGGTGAATCATCTGTTCTTCGCAGATGACAGCCTTCTCTTCTGCCAAGCTTCTATAACAGAACTCAATAGTATGCTTATGATCTTGGAACTCTATGAACAGGCCTCAGGACAGGTGCTAAACAAGGAAAAGTCTTCAATTTTTTTCAGCAAGAATACAAAGAAAGAGACTCAGCTACAAATCCTGCAGATGGTTAGCATTAAATCGAAAGGAACCTTTGAAAAATATCTAGGGCTACCTGCAATGGTGGGGAGAACAAAGGTGGTAGCATTTCACTCCCTTATAGATAGAACTTGGGCTCGAATCGCAAATTGGAAGACAAGATTCCTATCAAATGCAGGAAAAGAAATTCTCCTCAAGGCTGTTCTCCAAGCCATACCAGTTTATACAATGGGGATGTTTCTGCTACCAACCTCCATCACTAGGAGACTAAACCAACTCCTTAAAAAATTCTGGTGGGGGTACAATGAAGACACCTCGAAGATCCATTGGGTATCATGGGAACAACTAAGCACTGCCAAGGAACTAGGGGGTCTTGGCTTTAGGGATTTTCGAAGTTTCAACCTTGCAATGCTGGCAAAAAAAAGTTGGAGAATGTTACAAGAGCCATCCTCTTTAGTCTCAAGAGTTTTCAAGCAGAAATATTTCCCAAAGGTGGATCTATTGGAGTCAAACGTGGGATCGGGAACTTCTTATGCTTGGAAAAGCATCCATGTAGGTCTGTCTATGTTAAAAACAGGACTAATATGGAGGGTAGGTAATGGCACCCATATCAACATTTGGAAAGATAGGTGGATCCCGACAACTCGTTGTTTCCAGATCTCAACTCCAAGGGACAATGATGTTTGGTGTGAAACAGTGAATGACATAATAGATCCCAGACTGAAAATATGGAGAGAAGACCTGATGTAAGAAATGTTTTCAACCCAGGAATGTGAAGCTATCAAGACCATTCCCATCAGCTTGGGAGGCAGAGAAGACAGGCTGACATGGCAATACTCCAACAATGGACAGTGCACTGTTAAAAGTGGGTATCAATACCAGAGGAGTGTGGAGTCAAGTATTGAAGGGGAAGCATCTAGAAAACATAGTGACAAAGAAGTGTGGAAAAGCCTATGAAAGATGAAAGTGGCACCTGCAGTAAAATTTCTGGTGTGGAGAGCCTGCAGTGAAGCCATCCCCACATATGCCAACCTGAAAAGAAGGAAAATCATTGAAGATCCTCTATGCCCAATATGTAGAGCAGAACCTGAAGCATCAAGCCATGCCTTATAGGGATGCCCAGCTGCGAAGGATGCGTGGAGTAAAGGTTGCATCAAGGTCCAAAAGATGACTTTTCAAAATGATTTGTTCTTCAACATATGGATGAACCTAGTGCAGCAACTAGACAGGTTTGAACTGGAAGAAGTGGATGTAACTATAAAAGGGATATGGACTAGAAGGAATGAATTCATACATGGGAAAGGTTTTAGGCATCCCACCAGCATTGTCCAAACTGCAAGAACCGAGATGGCCTATTTCCATGAGGCAAACCAAATATTCCAACCCACCTCACATCAAAGTGATCAGAAGGTAATCAGGTGGCACAAACCAGCAGTGGGTCTCTTCAAAGTAAATTGGGATGCCGCTTGGAGCACCAACACAAGTAGAATGGGAATGGGTGTTATCATCCGGGATGATCAGGGTCAGGTCATAGGTGCTCTTAGGTCCTCTCGGGTAATCACAGATACCCTTTTTGATGCTGAAGCACAAGCCCTCCTTTTAACGGTAGTTTTTTGCAAGGAGATTGGGCTGGAGCAGCTTATTTTGGAGGGGGACTCGAAACCAGTTATTGACCTCCTATTACAGAAAAGTTCCAACTAGAGCAGAGGGGGATTGATGATTGAGGATGCAAGACAACTTCTAAACACTATTAGTTTTTGGATAGGTTCACATGTGTATAGAGAGGCTAACATGGCTGCTCACCATTTAGCTAAATCAGCTCTAAATTTCTCTGTAGATCTATATGATATTGAAGAATGCCCTGTTTGCATTCAATCAATTGTAGCTATTGAGATTTTATAAGTTTGGTATAAATGAATCAGTTTTTACCTTAAAAAAAAAAGATTTAAGAAAGTCTTTCATCAAAACTTTTAATCATGCAACAAATCCCGAATAAATAATCATATACACATGTAAACAGTACTCGATAAACATTTCAGACCAAGATCTATCCATTAGGTTGGTCAAAAACTCCAAACTACAACACACTCTCCAGTTTATCGCCCAGATTAACCTTTCTGGGATTTGAACAACTTTTTATCAATCAAATGATCTCTAAATGGAACACATAAGATATCCATGTAAACTAGACTTGCAAAGGAACAAATTTTATGAAAGAAACATTGTGAGAAATTACTTACAAAAGTTTCGAATAAGGCGTTCAATAGGGACCAGAAAAACTACCGAGAGAGTCTTTTGTGTTTTGCCAAAGAAAAGTGTAAAGGAGAGTTGGTTTTCGTGGGAAGTGGACTGGAGAGACTCTTACACAGGTTATGGAGTGATAGGACTGAAAGAGAGCTTGAGTGTTGGCCTTTTCTTCCCCAAAATCTTTTCTCAAGATGGAGTGTGAGCGTGAAAAAGTAAGGTGGCCCTTTAGATATTTTTTTTCAAAACCTTCTAGAATCTCTTTTGGAAAATCTATTCAGCCAAGTGGGGGTGAAAACTTAGCCAAGAAGCAATGGTAATGAGACCAAATTCGTGGGCCTTAATTGGCCTAAACCGAATGGGCCTAAATTTTGGGGTTTTAAAAGGGTTTGAGTTTCTATCAATCCCAAATCCAATATCACTTGGCACAATTAATTTTTCAAGGTTAACAAGATTGAATAATAATGTTCTAACATAAATTTGAAGAATTAATAGCATGTGAAAGTAATTTAATGAAGTGATTAAACACAATGCTAGAAATTGATTCATTTAGGTTTTGGAGGTCAATTTTATGGTTTGGATACAACTGTTTAGGATTTTGATTTCAACCATGCTTTTGGTTCTCAGTCGGATTCCAACCATATAGGATTTTACTAGGGTGAAAATCTTCTTTGATTTGACACAATTCAATTGGTCGGATGTAATAGGGTTTTTGCTTAGGTGGCATGATCTCATACCTTGATTCCTTCAAATCTATCAACCGTTCCTCATGGTACCAAGTGTCTAATACTATTCACTATGTGTGGCTAAGATCCTGCCAAGTGTCCAAATAAAACCTCTTTAATCTAATTTGGGCATTCCATATTATGATTTTGAAACAGTGCAATTGGTGTGCATAACGAGGTTACTATTCATTCTGGAAAAGTGAATTATAAACTTAGCACTAAAAATTCTTAAATATTCATATTAACCTACAGTGAAAATCGTTTACCAAAATTCAACCTTGAAGTGCCCCTAAAAAATAATTTCATAGTTTCAAATAGATGTTTCGTCCGAAAATATGAAAATAGACTTATTGCACCATAAAATCTTAAGTAATCAACTGAGTCTAATGGCGTAGATCATAATGTATTCTGATACTTATAACTACCTCAAATAATTAGAATCGCACTTCTAGCCCCATAGTGAGTGATAACACAAACTATGTTGACAGACTAAAACCTATGCAATTGGTTGATTCGTGAAAACTTATGGAGTTTTCACGAGATTTCTAAAACCAATAGAAATTTCACCTTTGAATTTCTAACGGGCTGTTACACAAATGGGCTTTGTTTGGGGTTTAGAGAGGTTAGGGTTTGAGATGCTATCAAGTCCAAATTTAATTTTTCTAGACCCAATCAAATTTTCAAAGTTTAAAAGGTTTTATAATGATGTCATAACATGAATCTGAGGAATTAATAGCATGTGAAAGTTATTTGATCAAGTAATTAAACACAATGCTAGAAATTAGATCAAATAGAGTTTGGAGGCCAACTCTAGGGTTTGGAGAAACTGTTTTGGGTTTCAGTCTCAACCAAGTATTTTGGGGTCTCAACTAGCTCCAACCATTTAGGGCTTTACTAGGGTTGGAACCTTCTTTGGTTTGGCACAATTTGGATGGTTGGATGGAATATGATTTTGCTTAGCTTGCATGATCTCACACTTTGATTTCCTTCACAAACTATCTCATGGTTCCTCTTGGTGTCAAGTGTTTAATACTATTCACCAAGTGTGGCTAAGATCATGCCAAGTTTTCAAATAAAACTTCTCTAACTTAATTTGGACGTTCCACACTATGATTTTGAAAACATTGCACTAGGTGCTACTGTTGAGGTTACTATTCATTTGGGGAAAGTGAAAAATAAATTTTGCACTAAAAAAATTCTAAAAATACATACTAAACTAACTGTGCAATTCGTTTATCAAAATTCAATCCCAAAATAAAAGAAATGCATTTTTTAACAAACTTTTTGTCCGAAAATTGAAAATGAGATTATTGCACCATAAAATCCTAAATAATCAACTGAATCTAGTAGCACAGACTATATTGCATTCTGACACTTCTAACTATTTCAAATAAAATTGTGCTTTTAGCACCATAATGAGTGGCAACGCTAATTCTGACAGACTAAAACTTATACGATTAGTCGATTCATAAAAACTAATGATACTTTCACGAGGTTCCTAAAGCCTAAAAAAATTTCACCATTAAATTTTTAGAGGGTTGTTACAACAACAAAGGTGTCTGCACCAATTGTGAGTGGGTTAACATATGTGCTAGTTCACAGGTATTTGCACCTGTTGTGGAACATGTAATATATCTATTATGTGTCAGGTATCTGCACCAACACGAGTACGTATAACATGAAATTAAAATGTGGGTGGCACCATCGATATTAGTGCCTGATTTCGCTCCGATGACTAGTTAATTAGGCCCAATTCGAAGCCTATTGATCTTTACATTGCCAACCTAGAGTATTTCACACTAGTTTTGACACTCCAGAATTAATAAAGAAGTTTCACTAGGATATTCTCACATCCTAACAGTTATGGTCATGATAAGCATAAATAAACTTGACTTAACTTGGAAAAACTGTTTTTGAGTTATGCAAACTATACTCGAGACATAACGTGACATGAAATGAAATGACAGATGACCTGATGTAACGTAACGTGATATGTACTTGAACTACATGACATGATGTAACATGAAACAAACAAACATTACGTGACATGGCATAACATATAACAGAAAAATATTTCATAACATGACATAACGTGTAACAGATAAACATTACGTGACATGGCATAACATGTATTGTGTAACAGATAAATATTGCGCGGCCAAATATATTGTGTGACAGATAAATATTTCATGACAAAATATATATGTGTAATAGATAAACATGTAGTGACATATTATAGCATGACATATAAGATATCTAAGAACAAAAACAATAGTTTCCTTACCAACATACACATATAGTAATTTGACAGTAAATTAGAAGCTAACTTACAGAGCAGATGTTATATCAAGGGTTAACATGGGTGACATGGCTGGGGCAAATTTTCTCTCTCGATTTTGAGACATTCTAGGGCGTTCGTGCATGGCACTGAGTGCCGGCCTTATGCCTCTGTTGGATGATTCTGGGCGGGAAGGGGTGGGTTTGACTCGTCCTTCAGATCAGAGGATGCCTAAAACAAATGGGAAGGATTTTATGGAAGCCTCTAGGAGGCGTTTTGTCGATGTGGTGGGATCAAATCCTTAGATGTTGCCAAACGTGAATATCCCACATCGTGATCTGAAGTTCCAAGATGGTGAAATGTTTTTTGTTTTCTCAAAAGTGGAAGTGCAGTAATCTATTGAGCCGTTCTGTTTCTCGATGGTGTTGAAATTTTTACGTCGGAGACCTTCGCTTGATGACATTTGGGGCTTTATTACTAATCGATGGGGGTTGAAAGCAATACTAGTCATTGGTCAATTGAGAAACCCACGTAATGTGTTGGTCCGGATGGCTAAGGAAGAGGATTTTATTTCAATGATGGCGAGAGGAAATTCTAAAATTCTTAGCGTGCCTTTTTGAGTTTTTCACTGGACTCCGGATTATATGGAGGAGGAGGATTCACGTTGGGTTCCGGTATGGATGACTTTGTCGAGATTACCCCTGAATTATTTTCAGGAATCAATTTTGCAAAGTATTGGCGATGGTTTTGGTAAATATTTGAATCAGGATAACGTTGTGGCTTGTGTTTCTCAGCTGGAGGTGGCTCGAATATGTGTGGAGGTAAATATCTCTACTTCGTTGAGACATTCGTTTTGGCTGGGTCCTCCACATGGGACTTCTAGTCATTTGCAGGAAGTATTTTATGAGGCGTTGCCAAACTATTGTGGAACTTGTCGAAAATAGGGCCATACGGAATTTAGATGCCGACGAGGGTGTTACTTCAAGCAGCAGACTAATGAAATGAAAGGAGTTGGGAATAAAAAATGGGCAAACAAAAGTTGCAGGAGGTTGATCGTAAGGAGAGAACGGAACAGAGTCTTGCTGCGTAGGTTGAAAATGGGGAGACGTCGAGGCAGCGACGTGAGGAAATTTTGGAGACTATCCAGGCTCGTCAAAAGACTGAATTGGGGAGATCGGCTACAATTTTATTTATATCTCAGCTGGGAGTGGTGCATGAAAATTGTGAGGCTATTAATAGGGATGCCGATATGGTGGTGTCACTTGAGATGCATAAGGATGCGCTGTGTCGGGCGATCTGTGATGGGGAGCAAGAAGGTGAGTTAAACGAGTTGGCTGCAAAATTTTTTGATTCGGATCCAGAGATGCATGCACCTTTGAAAAGGTAAAGGGGGTAAGAAAAGAGAAGTCTATTGTTGTCCTGGAGCGTCGTATGTGCTCCCAAAAATTTATTTAATTTTTTTATGTATATTCTCATCTGGAATATTAGCAAGATTCTTTCGTCGAAACATAGGCTTCGGTGTATTTTGAATAAAAGTCGTCCTTTAGTGGTGGCTATTTTGGAACCTTTTCTTAATTAGAATAAATGTAGTAGATGGGCGAGATGGTTGCATTTAAGATCTTTTGTTAATAATGTGGACGTGGGTGGAAAAATATGGCTATTTTGGGCAGAAGATCTTGAGTTTGAGCTGATGTCAACTATAGCACAAGCTATTACGGGTTGGTTTTCTTATGGTAATAGGCGTGTGTTGACAACTTTTGTGTATACCAATTGCTTTTGGGAGAGACGCCAAGATTTATGGGATTATCTCAGGTTGCAAGATCCTCATGGGTTGCCTTGGCTCATTGGGGGGATTTTAATATTATACAAAATGATAGCGAAAAAGTTGGGGGTTTGTTATAGGCTTCTCAGGCTAAGGCTGATTTTAATGGGTGTATTAATGACTGTGCTTTGTTGGATCTTCCTTTCAAAGGTAACCGTTTATCTTGGTGTAATGGAAGACTTGGAGGAAGGCGAATATGGGCTCGATTGGACCAAGTGTTGGTGAATATGCAATTTCATAATGTTTTCAGGGGTGCGAATTTTAGCTACCTTCTGTGAACGTCATCTAATCATTCCCCGATGCTGATTTAATTATTTACTAATAGAGAGGTGTGTGATTGGCCTTTTCATTTTCTTTGAATGTGGGGTTCTCATGTCGATTTTCTTCCGTTGGTGAGGCGGATTTGGGAGGAGAATGTCGAAGGGTGTGCTATGGTATGGATAAACAAAAAATTAAAAAGATTAAAAGGTCTGTTGCTGCAATGGAATAGAGATGTCTTTGGGCATGTTGAGGTTGAAATCAAGAGGCTGGAAGAGGAAGTATCAAGAAATTTTTCTACTTTGTCTGAAAATGAGTTAATGCTTTGTAAGCAAGAGCACTTGCAGTGGGTTCACAAGGAGGACATTTTGGCTTGCCAGAAATCCAGGATTAAATGGATTACAGAAGCGGATGCCAATTCAAGTTTTTTTCATGCCACTTTGAATGTCAAGAAGAAGAACAAAAAAATTGAGAGAATGTCTCTTGATGATGGGAGAGTCTTAGATTCGGGAGAAAGAGTGCATGATGAGGCCGTGGGCTTTTTTCAGCAGATATTCTCCTCAACTGACGTGGTATTAGACGCTCAAGAATTGGACCTACTCGTTTCGTCCATAACAATGGCAGATAATGAATTGTTGTGTGCAACGCCGTCTGTTGAAGAAGTTAAGCATGCTCTTTGGTCAATTCCTATGGACAGTAGCCCAGGACCTGACGAGTATTCAGCCTCATTTTTTTCTCTTGCTTGGGATATTGTTAGAGATGATCTTGTAGAGATGGCAAAGGATTTTTTTGCCGAACAACCATTTTCTACTCTTTATGGGGCGACAAATTTGGTATTAATTCCTAAGGTGGAGAATTATTTCGAAAGAGCAAGCAACATTTATCCTAGGGCGAAGCATTTTTGAGAATATGGCTTTGGCTCAGGAATTGTGTCAGGGAATTAATCGGAAGGTGTGAGGGGGTAATGTGATTATGAAGATTGATATGGCCAAGGCATACGACTATGTGAACTGGAGGTTCCTTATAGAAGTTTTACGTAGATTGGGTTTATCTGAAAATTGGAGAAATCTAGTTTGCAATGCCATTGCTTCTCCGTATTACTCGGTAATGTTGAATGGCAACACAAAAGGGTTTTTTCAGGCATCGCGTGGGCTATGGCAAGGAGATCCTTTATCGCCTTACCTTTTTATTTTGTCATAGGAGATACCTCTCGTATGCTAAATCAGCAATTTACTGCTAGGCATTTAAATCTTACCATCCGAGTGGGGGACACCCTTATTTCTCATCTGTTGTACATGGATGATATCTTGATTTCGCTAATGGTGGAAAGGTGTCCATCCAGAATCTCATGTCAAAGTTGCACCGATATGAAACTATGTCTAGACAGTTGATTAGCTCGAGCAAGTCTACTCTTTTTTTCTCATCTTACATTCCAGCGGATAGAAGGAATAGCCTAAAGCTGATTTCTGGTTTTGAAGAGGGGTTATGGCCTTGTTTATATCTGGGAATTCCACTTTATGTGGGGGTATGGATGAAAATTAGACTATTTGAGTTTTTGTTGGCTAAAATTCAGAAGAATTTAGGGGGCTGGAAAAGTAAGATTTTATCTTTTGGGGGGAGGATCATTCTTATTAAACATGTGTTGAATAGCACGCCAATTCACATGTTATTAGTCATGAATGTGCCAAAAGCTGTGTTCACAAATCTGAAAAGAATTTTTTCTAATTTTCTTTGGGGGGATCATATTTATAAAGTAATTCAGGAAAAGAAAGTTGATGACAGGGGTCCAAAATTTGAAGAGATTCAGCACCTGGTCAAGCCTAATGTATTGCAGAGAATTTCATATTCTAGTGTGAAGCTTCGGCAGGGGAGAGATGTGCTGATTTGGAAGCATTCTTTGGATGGAGACTTCACCACTAAATCGGCTTGGGAAATTTCTAGGGAACGTGGACAAGTTTGTGAATGGAAAAAGTGGTAATGGCAAGCGGAAATACCAAAGAAAATATCATTCTTCTGTTGGAGGGCGAAGCATGGAGCGATTCCGATTGATGATTCTATACAATGTCTGGGCATATCGTTGGCCTCTAAATGTCAATGTTGTATCATGCCTCAAGTGGTGACAATGAATCATATTTTATGTGAGGGGATAAATGCTCAAAAGGTATGGAAGTCTTTTGCAAACCTTTGCCAAATAAGACTACCTCTGATCCGGAATTGGGAGGGTATGGTATCTTTTTGGTGGTTGAGAGTGACATCAAACACTCAAGCAGGGTGAATATGTGGAGCTCTTCCCATTTTTATTTCTTGGGCTTTATGGAAGGCTAGGTGTGCAGCTAGAATGGAAAGTGAGTTGTTTAAAATAGAAGATGTTATTAGAAATGTGAAGTTTTTTCTTAAAGATGCTTTTTGCAATCTAAAAAAATTTCAGTATATAAGAAAGAATGAGAGGTTGGTGACAGAGAGTTTAATGATTCCAATTGTTCCTATTCACATGAAAAGAGCTTCGATTATTAAATGGAGCTTGTCACCAACAGGAAGGATGAAGCTTAATGTAGACAGTGGTGCTTGTAATAATCCAAGAGATGCAGGGGTGTGGAGGGGTCATCCGAGATTCCAATGGGAGAGTAATAGCAGGTTTTGCACACTCTTATGGTGTCGCATTAAATACTGCTGCAGAATTTTGAGCATTACTTGATGGTCTTCGATTATGCAAAAGTTTAAGGTTGCGGGATGTCATAGTAGAATGGATTCGATGGTTATCATGAATTGGCTTGCATCTGGAATTTGTCGACTTTGGTTCCTTTGGGATTTTTGGGAGGAGATTAAAGAGATTGCTTTAGAGATCAATGCATGGTTTACACATATTTTCCGAGAAGCAAATATGGTAGCGGATTTTTTGGTGAAAGAAGGTTCGCATGGAGTCATCATAGATTTTATTGGTGGGGAGAGTTTTCAATCTCGGCTAAGAGGATTGGTGCGTATGGATTGCCTGGGAATTCCTTTTATTAGAGAGAAATGAGGCTTGTCGTATTAAAGAAAAATGATGCAAGGGGTTCTCTGGGTTGTATAGGGCAGGTTGACGATGGAGTTTTGCGTGTTTACGTTCGTCTGGTGTTCGGTTGCTCTATTTCATGTTTACGTACTTCTGGAATTCGTTTACGTTGGTGCGGGATTTCTTTGGATGGTCTCTATTTTGAGTCTTTTGTTTTTGTTTTGGGGTATTGGGTTTTCCGTGTTTTTTTGCCTCAGGGGATGGCCGATTATTTGTAAATCCGGTTGGGATGTTTACATGGTATTCCTCTGCCATAAGTGAGGTTTTTTCTAATAGAAGTGGGCCAGGGTCATTCTTGCACATGTGACCTTGTCTCCTTGATTGATAAAAAAAAAAAAAAAAAAAGCTAACTGGCAGTGACTGTCACTTTAAGGAGAAAAATGCATGAAACATGAGAAACTCTAAGTAGAGATTTCTAAACGTTATAAAATTCATTGGTAGTAACTTAGAAACATGAATATACCATCTTAGAGTAAGATTATTGCTTTACCTTCTACGTGTGAGAAAATGAAAATTTAACCCTAATTTAAGGATTTTACATCTAATTTCAAAACTCACCAAAATTTACATTCCTCATGTAAATTTTGTCCTAAATCTAAATATCTAATTAGAAAATTTTAAAACACATCACAACTATCACAAACACACTAAGGCGAAACCTCCAAAGAGAAAAACTCTTAATTTTTATTGCAATTCTATCAACCTCATTCCTCATGCTTGAAACCGAAATATTGCAACATGGATGATCACATCCTGTGTTTAAAAATCTGACAAGATCAACCAACAAACCTTAGTTTACAAAAATCACAAAAGTGTTTTTAAAACAAAGCTCCAAGCTTTAACTAAAAACATAACCTTTGATTCTCAAGGTTTTGTTTCTTTTTAAAACATTTCCCAGAACTCTAAAAGTAAAAACTACACTTCCAATATATTCATAACACAATTCTAAGAATTATCATGCTTTGAGTCATCGAGAAAAAATCACAAAATCACAAGATCTAAAACCAGACTTTTGGCTTCAACACTTATACTCAAATCTGATTGCCTAAAGGTTTGGTTTTTGATCAAATCCTTTGATCCAAAGCATATGATGACAAAAATCACAAACCAACAACATCACATGGTTAAACATCATGTCCTAGAGTAGATAAAAGCATTAAACTCAAGATCACATGGCCATATTTGCATCAAAACCTCCATATACCTGAAAACCTCAAATCTGTGACCTAACTGAGTCTCTTCATGCATAAAAATTCATATCTTTTCAACCAACAACAAAACTCAGCAACCTAACATCCTAACATATATATCAAAGACTTAGGATCATCATATAAAAATATCAAAGCCATTGAAGCATGACTTTACCACAAAATATCCAAGCTTTCACAAAACAGAAACTGTTTTACTCCTATGAGTTTAAAACTTTTTAAATCTAAGAAAAACTTTCATCAAAAGCTTATAACATGCAATGAATCCTTATCAAATTTAATATAAACACATTAACTACTCTCCAAAAAACAATCAAACCAAAATCTTTCCAGTAGCTTGGTCAAAAATACCAAAATAACAAGTATTGTCCAGTATACCTCTCAGAACGACCTTTCCAATATTAAAACAACTTTTGACTGATTAAAATGACCATTACAATCAACAAAAAATATACCCATAGAAACTAAACTCAGATAGGAACAACTGTTGTGAAGGGAACTTTGTGAGAAAAGACTTTAAAAAGCTTGAAAAAGGGTGTGCAATGTGACTCAAGAAAACTGTCCGATAGAATCTTTAGGTTTCTCTCCATGAAAAGCGTTGGAAAGGGATGAAATGAAAGGCAATGGACTCAAACACCTTTTGACACAACTTACGGGTGATAAGAGGTGTGACATCCTAGACTTTGCCAAGTTCCTGTTCATATTTTTATTTGGATAATTTTTTTATCTATTGGATAAATGCTAGGTGTTAGAGGAATGCTTTGAGGTATGTTTTATTTTGTTTGGACTTTGGAGTTCTAAGCTTGAAGAGCCCATAAGAGAAAATAGAGGTGAAGGCACGTAAGGGATTCGGCCACCTAGAGAAATTAGGGTTTTTGGAAAGCCCAAGTTGACTTTCTAGGAAGGAGGAGGCGCCACATGGCAAGAGGAGCCTTGTTGTTCTAGAAACTCATCATTTGGAACATTGAAAAGAAGTAAGTGTGACGCATGTCCATCATGCAAAATGATTCTAGAATAATGAGTGGAAGAATCAAGGAAAGAGGGAGAGAGTTTCGGCCAAGGGCTTACATGCCCACTTGCATGGCCCATTTCCCTAAGAGTGACACTTCTCAAGCTTGAAAAAGGACTTTTGGAGTTCCAAGGAATATCTTGTTTGGGAAGAGTGAAAGGCATGTTCTAGAAGAAACTTTTTAGAGGAGCAAGAGAAAGAAGGGGCGATGGCAACTACATGGGGGAGACTCAAGGGTCACCTTGGGAAGACAAAAAGTCACTTAAAGTGACCTAGGATTTTCGGCAAGTCACATACACACACACCCTTTTTGCCACATGGCAACCATGCACACTAGTAGAGTTTCAAGAAAGAATAGAGTTTTTGTGTTTTTACCTTTGAGGCACCAAGTGCATTGTATCTAGACAAATGAAGAAGGACAAAATTGGAAGGTGAGGCAAGAGAGGGTTTTGGTTTTTGAGAGCCACACACCACCCCACACAAGGCAACTTTTAGATTTCCCATGCAATCCCATCATGAGGGAATGGGAAGAGTCTTTTTGTCAAGTGTCTAGCATGCAATGGCTTTTGGATTTTTCAAGGAGGGAAAGTTCTATATAAAGACATAGACAAAATTCATGGAGGCCTTTTTGCTCAAGTTTTCAACTTTCCTTCTAAGCATTTCGGCCACCACTACTTTTATCTCTAGTTCTCACACTTTCTCACCAACCAAACACCACCATTCTCTTAACTACTTCGACAATCACCAAGATTTCTCGTTCAACGTTTCGACTAGAGGAAGAGCACACGGAGGTAAGGATTATTTATTTATTTTCTTGCTACCCCATACACGGCCAAAGAGAGAGAACACACAATGTTTTAGTTTAAGGTTTCTTTCACATGAACACACACTTTTGCTTTAGAAATTAGGATTGTTCTTCAAGGGAAGAAGGAACCCAAAATTTTCTTCTTGTTTTAAGCACATGAACACGAGTCTAGGATAAATGAGGCCATGACCACCACTTGGAAGAAAGGCTAGGGTTTGTCCTTTAAGGGTTTCAGATTCTACGATTTTTTCATGAGAATGCGTTTTTGGAAACCTTAGACACTTACACCCACCCTTATTTCGAGATTAGGGTTTCTCTAGTCATCTTCTAATATGTCTTAATATGTTTTTCAGATTTTGATATTTTATACATTTTATTTTTGTAAGTAAACTTCTAATTTACTCCTGATAACACTTGTATATATTTCGTGAACTCTTGTTTGTATATATTTTTGTAGGCTATGCTTGGTTTTGATAAAAGGATGAGATGCCTTATTTTCATGATGGTTTGTTGAAGTATATTTCGACTATGCCATGTTGAGGTTTTGGTTTTGACATGTATACAGGCTATGCATGCTTGTTTTGATATATGAATGTGTAGAAGTATGAGTATATGTGTTGTGATGATGAAAATCCATGTTTGGAGGACTTGTATGAATCGGCAAAGGCTATATTAAGGGTATAAAAATCTGTTTTGTGTTTTGACAATTATGATTCGACTATGCTTACGTGTATTTGTCATATGATTACATGTTCTAATATTTTCAAGCCATATTACGAGATGCATGTTGCTAATTGGGCTATATGTTTCAGTTTTTACATGTTGCATGAGTATGATAAAGTGTAGCATCATGTGTCTATGTCTCATGCATTCGGATCTATGTTTTTAAAAGGAAAGGTTAAAGTATATTTTATCAAAACCCCAAATGCTAGGACGGGAAAATTCCCTAGTAGAACTCCCTGTCCACTCTAGAGTGTTTAAAGTCGAGTAGAGACCCTTAGGTCGATGAATTACAGTCGACAGGCCTCGAATGGTTCCTTATGGAAAGGATATCGGAGCGAGGTTGCACCTAAAGCTAAAGGGTGCCATACGATGAAGGAGAAATAAGCGAACTGTTGTAAAGAATATGTTTATGTTATGATATAGTCATCTTGATCAAGTGGATCGCTGGTTGATGTGGTAACTAGTGGAGAACACACGGTGCTTAGGGGAGTCGTGAGGTATCAAACCATGTGAATTATGAAATGAACAAGGCATTTGACCTTCATGTTATGATGCGATATGATATGCCATGATATGTTATGATATGATATGAAATGACACGAAAAAATGTGATATGATTACAATATGATATATTATGAAATGACAAGGACCCGAGCTCAAATGATATGAACATGTGTAAATAGTTTAAAAGATGAAAAGATATTTTATGAAAAATTCTATGTTGCATATGTCAAAGTTTTACGCCAAAGTACATGTCCACGCATTCATTTGTGGTTTGCTTTTATATGCTTGTGATATCTGTTATATGTTCATTGTTTATTTACTGAGATTTCTCGAAATCTCATTGTGGTATTTTTCACTACCATTCCCCACCCAGAATGGTAGAAAAAGCTGTTACAGGTTTGCAAGAGAACGACCATGAGGAAACGCAAGAGGACGGTACCCTCGAACATCAAGGAGGTGCCCAAGAACAACGAGAGCTCGACAAAGCCCTCTTTGTTGGATAGGGTAGAGAATGCTGACCAACTCATTACTGAGGCATTGCAGCTCATTGATGAGCTGAAGAGGTTAAAAAGTCAAGGCAAGGACCGATTTTTAGAGAAGAGAAAGAAGCCGAACTAAAGTTGTATTTTTGGAAAAAGGGACCATGGAAATAGTAGTAGAAAAAGAAATGACTTAAGGGTTAATGTGAAATCAGTTTTGATGGTCCCGTGTTTTGGGAGACTTTTGAAAACAATATCTATTTTGGGAGTACTGTAATGAAATTCAAACTTTTGGGACGCTTAAACTTTGTCACCATGATTCTTACATTACCATCGGCCCTATGTAGTTAAAAGAATTTTCTGTTGCGAATTACTGCATACTGCTAGATATATAAGTGCATTGCATCTTATTTGTCATGTATAAGGGATATGTAGCCTTGAGTTATATGTCTTGATACTTCAGTCACCGTCCAATCCCAAGCGGGGACTGGGGGTGTCACAAGAGGATTGTGAATGACACTTAAGTGATGGTTGTGTCCATCAAAACAAGGGGCAAAACCAACCTATGGTTTTCTGCCCAAGCACTACTGAGTGAAGGGGTGGTGATGAGGTGGCATTGGCCTTCACATCAAGTACAACTTGGGACTACTTTGGGCAGTGTTTGGTTAGCCATGGTAGGGGGAAAACTTCCTCCACAAGCCTTGCAAAGGTGCCTCAATTTCGTGAGCCTTAATCTAATGAGTCTCAATTTGGGGTTTAAAGAAGGTTTGGTTAGGGATTAATCCAATTTTTCTTGATCTAATAAAATTTAAAAGGTTTAAAGGTTTGAATAATGATGTCATAATATGAATTTGAGTGGTTAATAGCTTGTGAAATTGATTTAATCAAATGATTAAACACTAAGATAGAAACCGGATCCACTTAGGGTTTAGAAGCAAATTTGGGGTTTGGGAAAACCATTTAGGGTTTCAGTTTCAACCAAATTTTTGGGGTATCAATTGGATTCCAAGTTTTTAGATTTTCTTTAAGGTTGAAATCCTCTTTGGTTTGGCACAAATTGGATGGTTCGATGAAATAATGTGTAATACCCGCATCTCACTACGTAGGTCTTTTAATTTAATTTCTTAAGTCAAATATTTTATAGATGAAGATTTTTATGATTTTAATATTTTATTATTTTATTTTAAGATATTTGTGCTTTTATTTTAATGTGGGTCATTAAAATAATTTAATGAAATATTTTCAGATCTTAAAATATATTTTCTAAAGCCCTTGCCTTTTTATTTAATTGAAGAGTGTCCCAAATATTATCCACCATAGGATAAGCATATTTTTTTTTTCAAGGACTAATCCACACCATCCATTCATTTAGCTTCCAAGAGAAGCCTTAACCCACTTTATCACCATGGTTGACCGACCTCCCCTGTGGCACGCCCAACTTCCATGTATGGACACACATGGAAATCGAGACATCCGGGATGATGACAACACGGTCACGCACCCCATCGACATGTGCTGAGTGTGTGCAACGCAACACGTGTACAATAAATAAACGCAGCGGAAAGGTTAAGTCAAATAACTAAGTACCGGAGTTTAATACAATACCAGAGTATTGAAAATCCACATGTCAACATAATACGATTTTTGTTACAAAACAACATCAAATCAAATTAAATACAATAAGCAAAAGTAGCAATAATCTTCAACACACAAAATATAGCCAATGTCCCTACTCCTCAGGCGGAGCCGCATCCTCGGGCTCAGCCTCATCAAAACCTGCATCAAAATCTACAGTACCAAAAGATGATACCCTAGGTAAGTAAAACCCAAAAAGCTCCAAGACAATAAATATATTAAAACTACTAACGCTATGCATGCACATGATAACCCAAGCGTAAAACCTGAGAAAACACCATTTCTCGAAAAACACAATTTTCCACACACGCCAAAAAACACCATTTGGCATAAAATCAATTCCAGGAATAATTACATTAATTTCAATTTTAACCGTATGCACCATGACCTCCCCTAGGGACCATCCAGATACTCTGGCTTCCCATCTTCACCCCACGGGTAACGACCGTGCAAGTGATACATGAGTGATGCCCAGTGCCGCGCCCACCGCGTACATAACCAAGAGTCCTCTGACCCCCACCAGCCCGAGGAGTCACAAAGTCGGATCGAGAGCGCTACCATCCTGTCCAAGTCCCAGGCAAAAGCCCCAGGGGACGACACTCAGTATTCCGCTCCCGAGTGTCCAGAGGAGCTCCACCGAGATAATATCCCATCTCGGCTTGGGGGTGATACACACGCACCTGAAAATCCTTGAATACATTTTTCTCAAAACACACACACACCCACGCATGCGTGCACAATGCCGTGAAAGCAACAAATACCAACAACCAACAGTTATCCATACAACCAGATAACCAAAACACAGTTTATAAAACAGGTTAGTGCAAAAATATATTAAAGTCTTAAAAGTCTTTTGGAGAAATACTTACAGTGCTTGGAAATAATTTTAGGAGGATCGCGGAGGAACTGGAAGCACCAAATCAGCAACTCCACAGTGTAAAAACACTGTGGCCGAATACACTGTAAACCCAAATTCCAACGGAGTCAAACGAAGACTTGAAATTGATGGGGTATGGCCTATGGGAGGTGGTGAAGCTAATGGAAGGAATGGTTGGCCGTGGGTGGCGGCCGAAACGGCGGTTTAATGCCACAAAGGTGAAATCGGAGAGGGTGTTCGAAGGGGTGGCTCCGACAATGAATCGGTGCCGAAAATGGGTCGGTTAGGACGGCAAGGTGCCGGTGATCAAGTGGTGAAGAAATGGTGGCCAATGCTGGCCGAACGGCGGCGGAACGGCGAGGAGAAGCTCACGGCTTCGCACAGCTACTGGCGGCGTTAGGCAGCCTGAAAACTTATGGGTGAGGTCGCTGGTGGCTGAGGGACCGAACGGCACCGGCGGTGTCGACCATGGCGGTCGGCAAAGGTGACAGTGAGCTAAGGACCGATCAGACGTGAGAGAGGAGAGAGAGAGAGTACGCGAGCTGGGCATGCGAACAGGGAAGAGAGAAGAAAAAGAAGAGAAAAAGGAAGAGAAAAAGGAAAGAGGAAAAGAAAAGATGGGGAAAAGAAATGAGGTCCAATCCTCACCACTTTCGAGTCACAACTGATCCTCAAAATATTATTTTTAAAACAACAAATTAAATAAATCAAAATAAACCCAAAACTAATTAAAATAAAATATTAAACTCCAGTAATAAACATACTTTAAAATAAAAAGGCAATTGATTACGCCCAAAAAATAACGCGGTATTTGTAGCAAAGCTTTGGGGTGTCGATTCCACAGAGAGACAAATTAAAAGAATAGTAGAAAGAACAAAGATTAATTTTAAATGCAAATGAAGGCAAAGCAAAGTGATTAACAGAAGAAGTACTTAAATTTGACAAACA
>QEOT01006273.1:12592-23221 GCA_003123785.1 Pterocarya stenoptera
ACCGTACACTTGGTAACATGATACGCTGCATCTCAAGAGATAGGCCAAAGCAGTGGGACGTTGCTCTTCCACAGGTGGAGTTTGCTTTCAATAATATGTGCAATCATTCCACTGGGAAAACACCTTTTGAGATTGTGTATACCAGTCCACCGAAGCATACTCTAGACATTGTCCCCCTTCCCAAACTTCTTGGATTAAGTGTAACAGTAGAGCATATGGCCGAGCGCATCCAACAAGTGCATTCAGAAGTGCGCAACAACCTGGAAAAAGCTAATGAACGTTATAAAGCCTTAACTGATAAGCACAGACGTGTCAAAATTTTTTAAGAGGGAGACGTAGTGATGGTGCACCTTTGCAAGTCATGATTTCCTGCAGGCACCTACGGGAAGTTGAAGAACAAGAAATATGGACCTTTCTGGATTTTGAAAAGAGTTAACGATAATGCTTATGTGGTTGAGCTACCTGAAGACATGTCCATTTCCTCTACTTTTAACGTGGCAGACCTTTTTGAATACTACCCACCAAACGAGCCCTTATATGTCAGTAATAAATCGAGGTCGAGTTCTATTTTAAGTGGGGGAGACTGATGCAGGACACAAGTTAGAATAATAGTGGCAAGGCAACAAAGACAATAAAGGCAACGCATTGGACTTTCTCTACGCACCATGATTCCTGCACTTCCACCATTTACATGCTGATTTTCTGCAGAATTTCCATAGACAGCAACTTAATTTATTTCCTTCCTAGTTTGTCGTTAATTTTCCTTTTACATCAACTTAATTTATTTCCTTCCTAGTTTGTCGTTAATTATCCTTTTAAAACAATATCTTTACTTACTTGGATTGATATATATTGATCTCCATTGTAAGAGAGAAGGATTTTATGATTTTAATAAGAAAAGTGTGTGTTGTTTACTCCCTTGTTTATCTCTAGAAGACACAGATCTTCCTCTGTTTTATTTTATCTAGCTTCCGCTACGTCACATTGGGCTGTAATCGAGTCGAGCCGAGCCGATCTTTGACTTGTCAAGCTCAGCTCGACTCAAAATACTTGAATTCGAGATTTTTATTTATTCTTTATTCGAGCTCGACTCAGTAAGCTGAACTCTCAACTCGAGCTCGAGCTCGAATTATGTATTTTTTATTTATTTTTTGAATAAGATTTAATAATTAATAAATTAAACAAATTAAAAATTAAAAAATCTAATATTGAATTTGTACAATTATCAAATAGAATCTCTATTGAATTATAAGATTTAAATTTTTTATAAATAATTAATATCTAACTAGTTGATATTTATCCATAATAACAATATATTATGTGCCTACATATATTATTAATATATACACATTAATATATATATATATATATCTATTTCATATGTGGTTCCCACATACTAGTATATGAAATTATTAAATCTTATCGACTAATTATTGTACAAATTATAAAATATAGTTATGAAGCATATTTAATATATAGATATAAATAATTAGGTTACATATTATATGTATACACACATAGGTGTATGTATATATTTATCAATATATGAATCAGCTTTAATCGAGTCGAGCTAACGAATTGACTCGAGCATATATAAACGAGCGGACCTTAACGAGCCATGGTCAAGTCGAGTCGAGTTTTGTCGTGTATGTATCATTTATTAATTGAGTGGGTATCTGCTTTCACAGGCGACTTTTTTTTTTTTTTCACAAGTCAAGTTCGATTTGAGTTTAACCGGATAAGTACCGAGCATGCTATCGAACATTCTGGTTAATTTATAGTCCTACAGTCAAACACAAACATTTTGAAACTAATCATTACAACATTTTCAAACTAATTATTATAACTTTTTCAAATTTTCAAATAAAAAATAAAAAACAATTCAACTTTTTTAAATCTCAAAATAAAAATAATATTAAAAAATAATATTTTAATTTTATAATATTTTTATTCAACTTTTTTTTTTCTCTCATTTCACCAAATCCCATAAAATATTAACTCAAATTATCTCACTACTATTCATAAAATTCTTATCTGATCATACTTTCCAAACATCACCTCAATTTCTCTCGTGTTGGTCTGGATCTCTCAGTCTCTCTTTTCTCGTTCTCTCTCGTTGCCCAGAGTGGATCGGCCTATGGGCCAATCCGGCCACCTAATAGTCGGGGAAGCCACTGCACATGCAGGATGGGGCCAGGTAGCGGGTCCAACGGAGGGCCCTCATCCAAGCAAACGCATGAGGCGGGGTGGCCAGTTGCCCATCAGCATAATAGGGCCAACAGCAGGCCTAAGGGGAACCATGACATTTCAAGATAATTAAACAACTATGAAGTAGGCAAATAGGAACAATAATAGCATTAGCATTAGTGTATATATATATATATATATGCATATTTAAAATCACTTCTTTTACATAACCACTTTGCTATTCAAGCAAAACTCCCACATTGACTTATGCATAATTGAGACAAAATAATAATAAAATAATATATTATTATTATTATTAATTTTTTCTAAAATCAAAATTTATATATATATTTTGTAATTAACATCCACTACATACATTTAACATTAATAATACAAATGTAATAATAAAAAATACTTTTTTATATATTACATTAAAAATATAATAAAATGAAAAATATATATATAATATATTATAATAATAAAATAAATGTGTATGTGAAGGTTTGTTGTGTTGTTGAGGGAGGGAGAAGAGGAAAAGATTGAGAGAGAAAGAGTGGAAGGAGAGAGTGATATGAACCCGCAGGAAGAGAATCCCTTGAACCCACAATCAAATTGAAAACTCACCCAAGAAAGCCAAATCAAGTCAATGGATAGAGAATCTAGACCCGATGAGAACTCATTTTAAGAACCTAGATTATATTAAAATCTAGACCCGTTGAAGAACCCGTCTCAAGAACCCAAATTACAAGGAGGAACGCCACAAAGGTTGTGATTTACCTTTGATAAGTTCAAAAGTTCAATTAAGAACAATAGGAGTAAAACTTAACTCACAATAAATAAATTCATCAAATTTTATAAACTCATCTTCAAATGAGGCTACAAAGAGTATTTAAAGCAAAACTTAATTGAAACCCTAGCCCAAAATAAATCCCTTTCTTCCAAAAATAGCCCTGGATGAATAGTGCCGCGTGAACAGTACTTTGGCTACAGTAGACGCTACTGTACCTCTCTTCAAAACCCTAGTTCCTAAAATTTTAACTTTCTAAATAAGCCCTTGGCCAAAATACAATGCCTTCCCAAAAATCCTAATTCATAAAAATAAGACATATGTGGGCCAAACATCCTAAAGCCCAATTATTGTAAACTAATAAAATAAATACTTAAACAAATTGAAAGCCTTCAATAACAATAGGCCCAAACAATACTTTAAGTCATGTCTTCCATAGCTTGTATCAAGTGGATCAAATCGGATTCTCCTTCTTTAAAGTCCATCTTGTCTGTTGGGCTCTTGCTAGCTTCATCCCAAGTAGATTGCATCAATCCTTGCATTGCTTTCTTGATCTTCTTGACTCTTGATCTTGTAATTGGCCCATCTGAAACTTGCAAAGGATCTTTAAAACTAGGCCCAGCTTGGTTCCCATTAGAGAGAAATAATGATTAAAATATGTTTTGAAGAGTGAATAATTTGGTAACTGTTCATTGCTAGCTATATTTATGCATATGCATAAACCAATACAGACGATTTTAAGATCATATTATGCAAATATGACTTTGCATATGCATATGCATAGACCAATGTGGATGCTCTTAAGACATTCACAGTTTCACTGACATAAAAGTACATTAGATAAAAGCACTTTTAGCTAATTGATGATCTACATTACGTTTTTCCCTCTTGGTATGAACAACTCTACTAGAGTGAAACAACCTAAGCCTAGATGCTTTGGGTCTTTAAAAATTTGTCCAAACCAGCACAATCAGAGAGTATTCTCATTGAGCTCCTTCACTACTTGCATTGAATTACCTTCAAATATAATTATGTAAAGACCCATATCATGACAAAGCTGCACAACTTCCTTTGATCTGAGAGTTTCAAGAGCAATGGGTTCTAAACAAAATAGGTATGGTTTTTCCATTGAAGCTAACACTCTACCTTCATGACATCCACTCCCAACTTTTTTGTGCAACTTCATTATCAGCAATGCCCCATTTAGCTTTGTAGTAATTAGATTCAGGCACACACCACTTGCTATTCAAGGCTGTATTTGGGTAGTTGAGATCACTCTACTGCTATTCAATATTTTATTATTACTTTTTATATATATATTTTTTATTTTTTACTACTATTTATTATTATTTAATATTTTGTTGTTATTTTTTTTAATAATTTTTTCACTATTATTCACAAATCATCTGACTGGTCGTAGTAAAACTGGTTGAGGTGACAAGTCCTCCCCATGTACAACTACATTCCTCAACCATCTGCATCTCGCCACAGCTAATGCTAATTCAAACTCCTTGTGATGAAGGCTCTCAACCATCCACTCTTTTCATTTTATGCTCTGCCTCTTCGCATTCCAAAATTTGTCATATAAGGCCCTTCTTTCAATAAACCAAATCACCACGAGGAATGTACTTAGGCTTTAAAAATCACACAACAAGGGAATTTGATTCTCATTTCACCCATTTGTACCTGATTTCTTATCTGGAATGTCCATCAAAATTTAAGACATCATATTTTTACTGTTAATTAACTGCGATATCAAATCAATAATTAATTGAAAATGTAAAATTTAAATAAATAACATACTTTAACTACAAAAGAATTACATAAAAATATACTCATAAATTAATGTGATTTGATGTGATATGTTATATTGTAAATTTATTTTTATTGTACAGTAAATTTAATTTCGTTTAGATTCAAGAAGTATTTCATATTATATCATCTTATTATTATAATTTTTTTAAATTTTATACAAAATATAATAAATAATTTAATTTTTAAAAATTTAAAAATAATATTATATTTAATTTTTAATTTTTACATCGTCAAACGATAATTAAAAAGTCTTGCGAAGTCACGTCAAGTCTTCGGTTTATTTTGTGCAATAAAAGCTTTATGCCTGTTCTCGTAAAATAACCGCGATGTGGAACATTCCTCGTCGCCTAATGAGTTTCCGCTTACCACGTCATCTCATCCCCTCGCTCGCACCTCTTTTACGAAAACCAAAATCCCCGCATTCAATTCCTCGGATTCTTTCTTCAACACCTTCGCTTCCTGTTGCTCGCCAGAAATCTAGGGCACGAATCTTCGCCGCTTGGCCTCTGAAACCATGAACATTTTCAGGTTTGCTGGCGATATGATGCACTTGACCAGCATCTTGGTCCTGCTTCTCAAAATCTACGCAACCAAATCTTGCTCGGGTAAGTCAAATCTCCCCCTTACCTCTTACTCGTATTCATTTCTCTCTTCCCCGTTTGGTTCCCGTGAAAACACCAGGATGTGAAATAAACTAAATGGACACAATTTAACTTTTGTTCTTTTATTTGATAATTAGCTTCTTTTTCATTTTTTAGTACTGAATCCATCTTCATTAAGCGAACCTTAAATCTTTTCAGTCCCGTAGGTTGATATATTCTGTGATTGGGGATCTTATTGAACTATTTATCTTAGTCTATTCACCTTTCAGTGAACGAAGGGAGCATTACTTCCCTCCCCTCCCCCCGTTTTGTTGCTCTAATACTTAGCGTAAAAGGGAAATGAAAATTGAAGTACTACATTCTTGTAATTTAATTGTTTCCTCTAAAGAAATCTCACGAGATTTCTTCCGATAGCTAGTTGATGAGTTTCAGTGAAGTGATATTCCATACGGCTGACTTGGGGAAAACTTTTAAGAATCGAAGATTTGTATATGTTATTGCACCTTTTGTTTTGTCGGGAAAAGAACGGAGAAATAGTCTAAGTGTGATTACCGTTATGATTGATTCAAGTAACTTGGTGACGCTAGTATTAGTTGATAATTTGGTATATCATATCAGGGATTTCGCTCAAGACTCAGGAACTTTATGCGCTGGTGTTTCTGGCACGGTACTTGGACCTGTTCACGGACTTTATCTCTGTCTATAACGCCGTTATGAAGCTCGTGTTTATAGTGAGCTCTACAGCCATTGTGTGGTGCATGCAGAGGAATCGGGTGGTGAGGCGTTCATATGATAAACAGCTTGACACATTTCGCCATTACTTTCTCCTTGCTGCAAGCTTTGCTTTGGCGCTTCTTGTGAATGAGAAGTTTGCATTTCAAGAGGTGGTTCATTGTCAACTTTAATTAGTCATCCTGAGATATTTTATACTTAGTGAGCTTGATAATGTCTGTGGTTTTTGAAGAGATAGGATAATGCCCATTCCAAATTCCTGCAATACATTTCTTCTAGCTTAATGAATATTTTACTTTTACACAGAATGGTCTGATTATAATGGATGGCTATTTGGACCTGTTCTCTTCTAGGCTTTCTCTTGTATTACTTCCCTTGGCAATGAGTAGTGAGCTTTTGTGCTTTTAACAAGTACTTGTAAGAAAATAGAATGGATGGTACCCATCCAAATTTTGTTAATATTTACTCTTAACTTCTGTTGTGCTTCACAAGCCTTTAAATAGATGTTCTCCAGGCAGTAGAGAGTAGGAAGTATATTAATATTAGGTTAACTGTTGAAAGAATTTTGCACATGAGAGTATTGAAGTATCACATTCATGAGTGGTATATGGTGTGGAGGTAATTTATTAAGAAAAGTGCTACAGTCACGAAGAGATCCCACAAAATTTAATCCACAAATTGACATGCCTTTATATGTTTGAACTACTTTACAATTTGACAATCTAACGTATCACATCAAGCCGCATCAGTGTGCAGATTTATTTTTGTGGGATCTCTTTGTGTAGTTAAAGCATTTCTCATTATTAAAGTTTTTCTTTGCGTTCAAGTACAGTGGATCTCACTTTTGGCTTTGGGAGATGCCTTTGCTCTTAGAACTCTACTCCATGGAGATGGAGACAAATTCTTTATATGAGAGAGTTCTTTTTCTTTTATTTTCTTAGCGTAAAGCTCTAACTTCTGGATTTAGGATTTTTTAAATGTGTTTACTACTACTTTCCACCTGACCTGTTTCCTTGTGTTTAGTTAAATCACTAGACTTTGCAAATTGAAAATTGGGAGTTGCTACCAGCTCAATTGTTTTGCTACCATACGGGTCTGGGTTCATTGGCCATTTCAAAGTAAATCCTATTTTTATTTTTATCTTTAAGATTGCATTCAAGGTGGTGGTCAAGGGCCATAATCTGTCCTGTGTCATTTTGATGATTTCATTTATAGGGTTCTAAAGTTTCATACCTAATATTCAGCTTTGTCCTTAATATACTTTTTGAGACTGTAAGTTTGCTTGATTGTGATTCTGATATTTCATATCGCAGAATATGTTGAACTATTAATTTGCACAAAATCAATGTTGTATGGAATGCAGTCTATAAATATGCCAGACATTTACTCAATAGTTGCACTTTGCTATTTTATTTTAAGTAATAAAAAAAATTGTGGAAGAGCGCTAGTTTCAATTCCATAATATGATGAAACTGGCGCCAGTTGTCGTTTTGCCATTTGTATTAGTTAATATGTTGAAATATTAACTTGTTCAAAAATCTTGTGGAAAACATTGTACAAATAATTAAAAACTCAAACAAAAATCAATGATGTATGCAATGCAGTCTATAATTGCCAAACATTCACTCAATGTGACCGAAAATCACGAATAGTTGCACTTTTGCCTTTTTTTTTTTATAAGTCATTAAAAATATTATGGAAGAGCACCAATTGCAAAAATGGCAAAAGTAACATGATCTGTTACTAACATTGTTGTAACTTTTTACAGATCTTCTGGGCATTTTCAATATACTTGGAGGCAGTTGCAATTCTTCCCCAGTTAGTTTTGCTACAGCGAAGTGGAAATGTGGACAACTTAACGGGGCAATATGTTTTCTTTCTTGGGTATGTGTATTTCTTTACAAGTTTCCTCTCTGCAATTATCCATATTGTATGTTTATAAAAATTTTATTTCATTTTTCCGCCTATCATTTTGTGTTATTGAATTCATTTCTCATTTAAGATTCTGCTTCCCACTTGTGTTGTGTAATATAATATTTATACTGACTTATTAAAAAAATGTAATATTTATACTGTTTGTAAACTTACTCTAAATGAACATTGTGAGGATTTAGAACTGTGAAAATGAAAATATTTGGATGTAACGGGTTGTGGGATAAGATATAGAATTGCACTTTCGATGTTTCATTTGATATGTACATGCAAATATCATTTGATATGGTATTTTTGGTTGTATGTATTGACCTTATGGATTTGCACCTTAAATGCAACATGATGTGTCTGGTTTGTTCTGTGTAAATACTTTTATGTTGTTCCATAGTTTTCTGTAAACATTCTTCTTTACTGAAAGTAGGAAACAGATAACTGTGAATGAATTTGCCTGTAAATGTCTGTGTTTGTTTTATTTTTTGTTTTATGTGTGTGAGTCCATGTGTTTTCGTGGGTGTTATATTTGTGAACAAGACAATTGTTAAACAAGTTACGAGATCTGTATTTTTAGAAGTACATGTATACTTAAAAAAAGAAGAAGTTATGAGATCTGTATTCTTCTTGAAAAGGATACACCCCTCATGTCCGTTACAGCAATCATACAGGTAATTCTGTAAACAGTGAAAATATATGTGGGTGTCTTGTGCCCCCCATCTAAAACGGTATAATGCAAAATGTGTAGTTATTTTGGTTGATAAGAATTCTGAACCCCTTCAGAGAGGCACATCACTCTGTGTGTGCGCGTGCGCGCTTGTGTAATACATCACACACACATGCACACATAAACACAACCTTAATTTGTTTCGGGTCCTTACCTTTCCTTTAAACATTTTGATTTTCCTCCATGAATTGGGTGCCATAGATATCTTTTTGTACTCATGAATGATGAATCTGATCAGTATGATTTGGTGTCGCCTATACCCTTCATCTCGCTCTCCCAACCCATTTCTACATGGCGTGAGGTAAGCATCTTTTGGATACTCCAATCCCGAGGAAAACCTTTGGAGTGGAACTCTTGAAACTTAGATACATACCCTAGTTTGTAAGATCAGAATAGCATGCAGCTTTGTGCAAGAGTATGACTTGTTATTACTGTTTTTGTTTCCCCTTGAAGCCATTAACAGTGCCTGCCTGCCTGTTTTTTTTTTTTTTTTTTTTTATATCTTATTTTCTATTGCAATTAACAGTCTTTGTGTCTGCATCATGGTTCATATGAGCAAGAAAAGCTATTGGTTACATGCATGTTAATTGAATTCATGGCAGGAGTACTGACAGTCCATATCTTCATTTTGCAGGGCATATCGTGCATTTTACATCCTTAACTGGATATACCGGTACTTCACAGAGACACACTTCAGTCGATGGATAGGTAAGCTATGCGTAAAATCAGGCAAACAAGAATTTGTCTTGGGTTCTGCTGCCTGTGAATATACTTAAAGATTCTTTCTAAATTTTGCAGCTTGCATCTCTGGTCTTGTTCAGACAGCTTTGTATGCAGACTTTTTTTACTATTACTATATTAGGTAATGAAATATGACACATTCTTGATGAGGATCCATTCCCACACTTTCTTATTCGATGGATAACGGTTAGAATTGTTTGTTTTGCAGCTGGACAAACAATACAAAACTTAAGTTGCCAGCTTGAGCCAAGAATGTATTTTTGAAATCTTGAAGCTACCAAATCATTCTTAGTTTTCACTCAGCGATCAGCACTGTTGGTAAAAAATGAGCCTTAGCATGATACTTGGACAGGAAAGAGGGATAAAGGTATCTTATTATAATTAAGATGACAAACCCATTTTATTTGGTTTTAGGTTGAATACCCATGCAATTTGCAATTTTAGATTGGATTGAGCACTCCATGTTTTAGTCTGGTGATATAGTTTTGAAGTGTTTTTCCCACTGCTTTTCGACTTGAAAAGATTTATTGGAATGACACTATTGCAGAACTGGCAATTATGCTGTACATGGATGTTTGTTGCACATATGTTTTGACCAATTTACTCAATGTAATTGTATGTGTTTAGTCAGATACAGTTAATAAGTCGCTCTAGTGTTTTTACTTTTGGTATGTACTTACAAATTTACAATTGTTTCTGGGGGTAGTTGGAAGTAACTCCAAGGCAATTGTTTCCTTATGTTACATGGATTCTTTTTTATTTTTACATAAACTTTGGAAATTAAACTTAAGAGATGTTTCGGTGCAGATCGGGGTGAACTTTCCACCCAAATTGTCAAATGGATTTGATGGAAAAATCTCTGTTAAATGCATCGTCCTCTGTTTTTTTGTTTTATTCTCTCCTCTATCAGCCAAATAATACGCATCCTAAGACTAGGGAGTCCATGTGTCCGAGCTAGTTTTAGCCTCGAGTCTTGGTACAATTATGGGGGCATTCATGGAATGTGGCAAAGATTTTTGACGACCATATCTAATAAAAGAGAGCATATACAAACGTAAACAAGATGGTTACAAGTTATGAATTAACCTTCATAGGTTATATATATATATATATAT